>JAIOJX010000004.1:7800000-8025000 GCA_022376925.1 Tragulus kanchil
TCACACTCTAACTCAAGGCCAGAAAACCCAAATATCTTCAGGGATCAAGTAGACAAAGTTAAATGCAGTGACTCTTAGCAACTACAGTAAAATGGAAAGTTTGCAATAAAATGGTATACAATCTGTGCCTGCAGATGCCATTTAGGAAAATGTAACTTTTTTTATGAAGTCAGGATATTTATATGAAACTAGTTGGCAAATAATCCAGTTGTTAGAAATCATTATAAAGCAATAACACATAGGGAGAAGAGTGTGTGTTTGTGGGTTTTTTTTGGCAGGGGGGTGGGGGGGGACATACCTGTGGGTAAAGGCAGAGTTCAAGTGGTAGAGGTGGTGTGTATGCATTTGTGTACATTTATGATACATGTGGGCTTCCCAGGTGGTGCTGAAGGTAAAGAACCCACTTGACAATGCAGGAGGTAATGGAGATGCAGGTTTGATCCCTGGGTCAGGAAGATACCCTGGAGGATGCATGGCAATCCACTCCAGCATTCATCCTGGAGGATCCCATGGATAGAGGAGCCTGGCATGTTACAGTCCATAGGGTTACAAAGATTCAGACACAACTGAAGTGACTTAGCACACACAAGCATGTATACATGTATGTTTATGCACATGTGAGTTTGTAGGCTGCATTTACCCATCAATAGGCTAGATTATCATTTTGCTTTTATCAGTCAACTGAAAAACAACATAATTTATTAATAACAAGGGAAGTGATTAAAATAAGAGGATTTTTTTCTTCCTAATCTGTTCCTATTCCTAAGTAGTTTGTCAGTACCATCAATAACTCCCTATTGTCCAAAATTGTCAAAATATCCATGGTAACCTTATTGTTATACTGACCAGCAATAAACTTTCACTAGAGAAAACTGAGGAACAGAGAGTTTACATGACCTCAGGTCACAAAGCCTCAAAGGAGTGGAGGCAAGGCTGAAACCCGTCTTTTGAACATTCAGCCGGTGGTGCCCTTTGGCTACTATGTAATTTATGTCTAGGACCTTGTGGAAATTATCTGCCTTAAATTAACATAAATCTAGTAAGTCTCTATGAAATCTTCATTTTTTAAAAAGATGCTATTTTATCCTTGTAGGGCCCCAGGTGAAAGTATGACAAGTGTTATGCTGATAACAAATTATCTGTACTGTGTGTACATTAATTTCTTGGCTAATATTTCAGTTCACTATGTTGTAATCCCTCCACAGTCATCATGATCTGGAAGTATGTGCTTTCTTGCTTCTAAATGTTTGAATGGCAATAAAAATGCCTGTCAGTCTACCTAGATTCATAAACTGGCATATGTGCTTTCGTGCTTCTTAAATGCACATAGGGAGAAGAGTGTGTGTTTGTGGGTTTTTGGCAGGGGGTGGGGGACATACCTGTGGGTAAAGGCAGAGTTCAAGTGGTAGAGGTGGTGTGTATGCATTTGTGTACATTTATGATACATGTGGGCTTCCCAGGTGGTGCTGAAGGTAAAGAACCCACTTGACAATGCAGGAGGTAATGGAGATGCAGGTTTGATCCCTGGGTCAGGAAGATACCCTGGAGGATGCATGGCAATCCACTCCAGCATTCATCCTGGAGGATCCCATGGATAGAGGAGCCTGGCATGTTACAGTCCATAGGGTTACAAAGATTCAGACACAACTGAAGTGACTTAGCACACACAAGCATGTATACATGTATGTTTATGCACATGTGAGTTTGTAGGCTGCATTTACCCATCAATAGGCTAGATTATCATTTTGCTTTTATCAGTCAACTGAAAAACAACATAATTTATTAATAACAAGGGAAGTGATTAAAATAAGAGGATTTTTTTCTTCCTAATCTGTTCCTATTCCTAAGTAGTTTGTCAGTACCATCAATAACTCCCTATTGTCCAAAATTGTCAAAATATCCATGGTAACCTTATTGTTATACTGACCAGCAATAAACTTTCACTAGAGAAAACTGAGGAACAGAGAGTTTACATGACCTCAGGTCACAAAGCCTCAAAGGAGTGGAGGCAAGGCTGAAACCCGTCTTTTGAACATTCAGCCGGTGGTGCCCTTTGGCTACTATGTAATTTATGTCTAGGACCTTGTGGAAATTATCTGCCTTAAATTAACATAAATCTAGTAAGTCTCTATGAAATCTTCATTTTTTAAAAAGATGCTATTTTATCCTTGTAGGGCCCCAGGTGAAAGTATGACAAGTGTTATGCTGATAACAAATTATCTGTACTGTGTGTACATTAATTTCTTGGCTAATATTTCAGTTCACTATGTTGTAATCCCTCCACAGTCATCATGATCTGGAAGTATGTGCTTTCTTGCTTCTAAATGTTTGAATGGCAATAAAAATGCCTGTCAGTCTACCTAGATTCATAAACTGGCTTAATCTGATTTTCGCTGCTTCATGACAGCATTGTTTAGTTTGTGCTGGGCTGTATTTGACATAAGAAAATCTTATATTACATTAATCAAATAGATTGAAAGCTGCTAAAATGCCCCCTCTTCCCAAATTTGCATAGTATTGCATTTTTTTCCCCTTTCTTTCCTTTGTGACTCTGGCGAGTCTGCTATCAAAGTAATTACAGAGTTGATCTATACTGGGAAGCTGTCAAATGCATAAAACTCACTATGGCATGAATCTTAAGTTTTGAAAAAAAGATTAAAAGAGTTTCCTTTATTCTCCTGAGGATGTGCTCACAGAAGAAGCTCTTAGGTCTGAAGATTACTTGGTTATCTGGTGGCCTATATTTATAGTGTGTGTTATCTTCAAATAAAAAAATAAATTTTATATTTCTCCCCACCTTGTCCAGTAACTTCTTGTGTCTTTCTTTTCTTTATAACAGAAAGGAAGTAACATGCTGAAAAATCAAGAAATTCTTCTCAAAGGCTTAACTGCATGAATACAAGAGAGGGAAATCACAGTAAACCCTTGTCTGTTGTCTGTTCCAACTTGAAAACAGCTCTCAGGTGCACCCTTTTCTCCATCTCTAAATTCTTACTCCATCACCACTCCAATCCCTCATTCTAGCTCAAGCCAAAATTTCAATCTTTTAGATCTCAATGGTCCCTTTCATTTATATTTATATCCATCCACTGGCCACACCATTTGTGGCAGAAACTACTGACTGCCTTCCCAGTAGGCATTCTTGCATAGTAACAGAAACTTGGTTTTCTCCTGGATAGCGTACTCAGCCTAAAAGGGTCTATATCCTGATCTCTCTTGCAGTTAACACTAGCTAATTATCTGGAAGTCAGTGAGCCAAACTTCCAAGAAATGGAACCAGGACCAGACAGACAGCTCTCACCCCTCATCTGTCTGCCCACTATATGGATGATGGAAAGTCTGCTGGACCTCTAGCAGTCATCTTGTGTATAGGAGGATGCAAACCAGGTCTAAAAATATTAGGACAAAAAGACAGGAGCCTAGATTCCTGGTGATTTCATCAGGTTTCCATGTCATCCTCAGACTATGTTTTCTACGTTTTCTTCTATGTATCTAATCCCAGTATGTTTGAGCTACTGTCACTAGGATTGACAACAATCTTCTTTCTTCAAGCAAGAAGAAATGATCATTTTAAAAATAAATCAGACCAAGTTACTAAGCTTTGTAAGTTGTTCAGATTCTTACCTTCTTGCCGTGGCTTACACATCTCTGTGTGATTTCGTATCAATCTCTAGCCAAACTCCCTTCACACTGCAACTTTGGCTGCCTTTTCAGTACCTTGTACTATTTTGTGCTATATTTATTTTAACTTTTCAAAAGATGCTCACTGGCTTCAGTGCCTTGACAGTGTGGTTACCTCCTCCCCAATCTTCAGATATTGCTTCCAGTAGCACTGCTTCTGAGGGACACTCAGCTTTCCCAACAGAAAGCAGCTTCTCAACTCCACTTTTATCTGGCTCACTCCCATCATACATTGTACCACAGTCCTTAATTGTCTCATTTACTCACTTATTAGTTGTTTCTACAGAACAGAGGCCTTGTTTTTTATGGAAGCACATAACACTCACCTGCAAGATTTGTCACTATTTTAAGTAAATTAAGTTTCTACCACTTCTGTCTAAAAAACTTACCTCAAGCCCCATTGCCCTGGTCACATCTTAAGGTCCTCTTACACTTAAAAAATATAATAAATTACATCCCCTAGTGAAGACATTCTTTGAGGGCATGGTCTTTGATCTACTATCCATACTTCCTGAAATGTATATTTTATCCTAATTTGCATGTGCAGTTCAAAATTGCCTGGATGGATCCTAACTCCTTGAAAATTTCCCCAAGGCATCACTTCCCCTAGAAGACACTGCAGTTCAATCTTGAAATCCGTTTTTTTTCTCTTCTGTCAGAGGTATAGAGATTATTACATAAAACATTGTGCTTTGGGATTAAGTGCTCTGTCTTTAAAGTCACTGAGTTTAGGTTTAAATCCCAGATCTGCCACTGAGTGATTATGTACCTTAGAACAGTTTCAGTCACCATTAATTGAAAACTGAGATGAGTGCTTCCCTGGTGGTCCAGTAGGTAGGGACACCGCCTTGTAGTGCAAGGGGTACCAGTTTGATCCCTGGCCTAGGAAGATCCCACATGCTGCGGAGCGTCTGGACCGACGTGTCCAACTACCAAGCCAGAGCTCTGGAGCGCATGAGCCCAGAGCCGGTGCTCTGCAACAAGAGAGGCCACTGCAATGGGAGGCCCACACAGGCTAAAGAACAAAGATGGATGAAAACAAATAAATGAAAAGACCAATAGAAGTGCCCCTCCCCCTCGCCAAAAAAAAAATCAAAAAAAAAAAAAAGAGAGAGAAATGACTGCAGCCTGGCGCTGGCTATGTAATTGATATCACAATGACATTAACATAGTTGACAAGGTAAACTTTTAATCAGCGGTAACTGTGGTGCCCAAGGATGAAAGAACAAGTCAAGCTAGGAGGGTCTTGGAATACAAGATCCTTATTGTCCTCCCCTCCCCTGGGCTGTAGTACACTGCCCAGTCCTTAAGATCCCTGTGCCACTCCTTAGACCCTAGCTATAAAATGGATCAAAGACCCCCGCTCAGGGTCGGTTCTCTTTGAGCCGACCCACTGTTCTGATGTCCTCGGTTCTGCCGTGAACCAGCCTGCTGTGTGTGAGGCCTGCTGTCCTCACAGCACCTCACACTTTCTCACTTAATCTGGCCGGCTGTATTGGCAGTGACTCTCTTTTCCCCCACTCTAATAAACTTTCCTTTCCTTTCACTTTGCTTCATGTCTGGAAATTCTTTTCCAACCTGCGCACAGACCTCGACAGTAACTACATCATCATTAATAATTACTACATAACAGCATATGACACCCTGTGTCTGTGACTACCACTTTAATAACATCATAAATATCATGTATCTTCTTGATTATTTCCAACTAAATTGTGAGTTCAATAAAGACAGATTGCTTATGCTTCTTCCTTACCCATAGTGCTGAGTCCCATTCCTTGTAAAAAGTTAAGTGGTACATTTCAGGGATCGCTTGAATAAGTCGGTGATGAAATCAACTAACTAAAACATAGTATGACGTGCAGTTCTGTATCTGGCACAGTGCTCAAAGTACAGCAGCTAACTGGTGCTCCTCTTCCTAGAATTAGAGTCTATTACAAGAAGATAATCCAGTGAGTCTTCCAATTGTAAGAAATTGTCATGAAGGGGAAAGCTCAGGCAACCTTGGGGACAAACAGACAATAGGAGGATGAACCTCCTTTATCTAGAGGACAAAGATTCACTGCCTCCTGCAGATTTTATGTCCACCCACCACAAAGACTGCACCCCCTCACCCCACCCCCGCCCATGGCAGGTATTCAATGGGCCTTGTTAGTTTCTTTGTAAAATGTGTCTAGTGTTTGCTCTGTTTAAGGTTGTTCCCTTTAAATATCTCCAACTACCCATCAGACTTCACAAAACTGATAGAGCTTAATGTTCACTAGATGATTAAATTTCCTCCCAACAAGGGGATAGGAAAACCTTCAAGCAAATGCAAGAGTCATTCTACTTGCTCTTATCTAGCAGGAAGTCCATTCTCTGCCAGGTCAAAGGGGAAAAAGGAACTTTTTTTTAACATAACAAAAAGGAACACCGACCACAGGGTAGATGCTTGGAGAGTAGAGAAAAAATACAGAGAAGAGAGAAGAAAGCACAGAAAACTTACCAGAACAAAGTGGATATCCTGATGGGGTTAATGTGTGAGGACAATCTCATAACAAGTCGTTATCATTCTCAATCACTGTAAACAAGTTATACGGCAAACTACAAATTGGCATTTACCAATCACGTTGCCAGTGATTGAACAAGGGCATTTGCCATCTGCCTCTGGAGATTGACCTCCGTTCTGTTGCAGCTGCTGCCTTTCAACACCCCCTGAGGTAGTTCAGGGTGGAGTAGGTACTCTGTGCTCCAGGGAATCTGATGGGGCAGGTCTTTAGATAGGTGGAGGCTTTTAAGAACAGATTTTATTATCTCAATCTTTGCATCTCCTCAAATCTAGAATCGCACTAAATTCCTTCATGATGTCATCAAATCCTAAAGATTAACCTAAACTTTTTGTAAAGTGACTGTTTAATGATATTGAACTCCCCCTTCACCAAAATCCCTAAATATTGATCTTCCTCTTGCTACCTCTTCAGAGCAGTCTCTCAGAGCTTTCTGGGGTGCTGTCTCCCTGACTGCAGTCCTAATTATGCCATAAATAAAACTTAACCCACAACTGTCCAGTTAGTCATCTTTTTTAGTCAACAGCACAAACAAGTATTTATAAATATTTGCCAAGAAATAGGTTTCAGTTTTTGCAATTTTCTTCCAAAGATTATGAAATCATATGAGCCCATCTATCTCAGCTCTGTTTTAGAGGACAAAGATTCACTGCCTCCTGCAGATTTTATGTCCACCCACCACAAAGACTGCACCCCCTCACCCCACCCCCCCCCCTGGCAGGTATTCAATGGGCCTTGTTAGTTTCTTTGTAAAATGTGTCTAGTGTTTGCTCTGTTTAAGGTTGTTCCCTTTAAATATCTCCAACTACCCATCAGACTTCACAAAACTGATAGAGCTTAATGTTCACTAGATGATTAAATTTCCTCCCAACAAGGGGATAGGAAAACCTTCAAGCAAATGCAAGAGTCATTCTACTTGCTCTTATCTAGCAGGAAGTCCATTCTCTGCCAGGTCAAAGGGGAAAAAGGAACTTTTTTTTAACATAACAAAAAGGAACACCGACCACAGGGTAGATGCTTGGAGAGTAGAGAAAAAATACAGAGAAGAGAGAAGAAAGCACAGAAAACTTACCAGAACAAAGTGGATATCCTGATGGGGTTAATGTGTGAGGACAATCTCATAACAAGTCGTTATCATTCTCAATCACTGTAAACAAGTTATACGGCAAACTACAAATTGGCATTTACCAATCACGTTGCCAGTGATTGAACAAGGGCATTTGCCATCTGCCTCTGGAGATTGACCTCCGTTCTGTTGCAGCTGCTGCCTTTCAACACCCCCTGAGGTAGTTCAGGGTGGAGTAGGTACTCTGTGCTCCAGGGAATCTGATGGGGCAGGTCTTTAGATAGGTGGAGGCTTTTAAGAACAGATTTTATTATCTCAATCTTTGCATCTCCTCAAATCTAGAATCGCACTAAATTCCTTCATGATGTCATCAAATCCTAAAGATTAACCTAAACTTTTTGTAAAGTGACTGTTTAATGATATTGAACTCCCCCTTCACCAAAATCCCTAAATATTGATCTTCCTCTTGCTACCTCTTCAGAGCAGTCTCTCAGAGCTTTCTGGGGTGCTGTCTCCCTGACTGCAGTCCTAATTATGCCATAAATAAAACTTAACCCACAACTGTCCAGTTAGTCATCTTTTTTAGTCAACAGCACAAACAAGTATTTATAAATATTTGCCAAGAAATAGGTTTCAGTTTTTGCAATTTTCTTCCAAAGATTATGAAATCATATGAGCCCATCTATCTCAGCTCTGTTCTGAGCCCAGATGATAGAATATGGGTTGAAAATATGTACTTTGGTGCAAAACCAAATTGACTTGAATCCTGGTTGTCATATGTAATGGCCATATGACTTGGGTAAAATAACTTCTCCTAACCACCATTCCCCTCTGAAAAACTGAGGTAACCTCTGTCTCCTAAGGCTGAACCCAAACCTGGAAAAAAAAAAAAAATCCTAGAAACCTATATCAAGGGTTAAATTTCTCAGCAATGATGAAAAAGTTTTCTCTGAAATTCAAGCTCTGTAAAGCACAGCAGACCTCCACTTTCCTGTACCCACGAGGCAGGGCCAGGTGAAGCAATTACCAAGTTGATTGCAGGGGCTGGAATCTGCCGGAATGAGTCACTGATTAAGAGATTGATTTGGATTTCTGTTTGAGCTGTGTTTGATTAGCTCGTCCATGAGAGTGAGTAATTTTGTCTCCATGGACACATTCCACTGGACACAGAAAAGCTCTGTATCCCCAGCCTCCAGGAAAGAGGCTTCAGCTGGTATCATTAGCACATGTTCATTTATTTTAATGGGACATTAAGGCTGATTTATATGGTGGCATTCAAGGCAAAAAAAAACGCATTCCAGAATTATACCTGTATCAGAGCACTTAGCATGATCTGGCCAATGGGTCTTCCAAAAGGATGAAGACCAGTATTCCTGATTCAGAAAACTTCCATTTCACTTAGCCAACAAGAGAATTGGTCAGAAACAAATGAACAAAACAACAACAACAAAAACAGGAGCAGCATCCCACAAGGAGTCATCTTGTGTGCTTCCTTTTGGAAATAAAAGTTCATGTTAGTGCTGTAGAACTCTAAGGTCAGCAGACAGCAAAATTAATATCCATTTGCTCAAATTTCTGTGACTATCCTAGAAGTGACTATAATTGCTTTTAGTAGAAATGCTTCTCTTCCCTTATTGGTAACACTTTGAGGTACTGATATAATCATTATTGATTTTGCTTTCATTCATCATGACAGCATTAAGAGAGCTCAGTTCCCTATTTCTTTACAATAGTAAAGTCAAGAACAACCTGCATGCTATCATTTTTTTTATACAATTTTCCCCTGAACACAGATTCCTCCCCAAGTCCTATTTGCTACTTTGTCTCCCCTTCCCTAATGATTGTCCCTTTATCCTCAGCATTAATTGTTGATTGTTTTTTCAGCAAAGAACAATGGAGGGGAACATTGAAAAATCATACCAGCTAATATCCGGCTGATTCAATTGAAAATATGGGGAAAAAATAACTTTCTATAGAGGATTTTGAAATAATTAGTAGGAAGAGTGCTTTCAATTCCTGTACTTACATTGATGTGAAGAGGTAAATATTTAGTGATTTAATACTTAGAGATTTATTTGTAGGTTATTCCTTTAATCTCTGACATGTTTGTTAACCTTAAACAATGAAAATAAGCTCTGAGTCTCGGTATTTACCAATGAATCCCATCAGTATTTGTCACATAGGGTTTCCCAGGTGGCTCTGTGGTAAAGAATCCACCTACCAATGCAGGAGAGCCAGGTTGGATCCCTGGGTTGGGAAGACCGCCTGAAGTAGGAAATGGCAATCCATTCTAGTACTCTTACCTAGAAAATTCCAAGGACAGAAGAGCCTGGCAGGCTATGGTCCATGGAGTCACAACAGAGTTGGGCATGACTTTATGACTAAAAAAAATTGTCATATAAGGTGACTGACAAATCCATCAAAGTAAGGAATGAACAAGGAACTTAGCTTGCCAGGACTATTCTTACCTGTTCATTGTCAACCCTCCTTGCCAAGGGAGTGAAATTAACAGGCAAGTATGTTCCTATCTGTCTTTATTCAAACCTTCCCAGACTTATGGGACAGACACATAGCCTTGCAAGTACATCCCTAGAATCTGATGCAAGGATCCATTCACTACACAAGCCAACAATATTCATGATAAACACAGTTTTAAAAAAGTAACTTTAGAATTTAAGAGCTATCAAGATAAGAGAATGCTTAAAATAGCAGTATTAGTGTCTACTTAGGTTCTGACCCAATCGGATGAAAATTTTATTTTCAGCCCAGGTATGGAATCCAAACCAAATATTTAAAAATATATATGTATTTACAAAGGCACTCACATTTAAGTACAAGATACTTTCCAGATTACTATTTATTATCAAGAAGTGGGACATGCTTCCTAAGTGAAACCACCTTGAGCTTACTTTGGAATTCTGGAGATGTACCAGTGTTTGTATTACCAGCACCTCACCCTTCCAAAAATAAATGCAATCAGGCCTCCAGATACTTCCAAACATATTGCACTTTTACTTTCCACCTGAACACAAGACATCTCCCAGGTGTTTGTGATCTTTATGTATTAAAAATAAAGTTTAAGGTGTATATCCATCCATCTCTCACATCTGATTTCACATCTTGTTAGTCTGAACTGAATTCATTTATTTTATCTTTCAGTCTAACACCATCAGTAATTTCACCTGAGAATCAACTCGAATATGTTCATATCTCATCAAGAAAGATAATGGTCCTGCCAAGAAGATCTATTTCTTTAGGTATGCTTCTGCAGTGAAGGAGAGCTTTGCACTTGCAAAGCAAGAGGCTAGATTGATGTTTGATTTTCATAGGTATAACTGATTCTGTCATAGTCTCAGGAACAATAATTCTGTCAATCAGGGGAACATTAGGCTTAAATTATGTATTTTCTCTTGTTTCCTATGGCTTCCCTTTATGCCAGACACCTAGGTTGATGAATGTATTATGGTAGAGCTGGTGGTTTCATGGAAACAATTCAAGTAAGTAAAGTAATCCCAGGGAACAAACAGTTCTATCATGAAACTTGCATCTCTCATCATTTTAAGCACTGAAATTCTCTGAACTGTCAAAACAATGGGGCAATATTCATGATTTCTCTCCTATTTATAGAAAACTGGTCATTTCATTATTCTAAGAAAGAAACTGTGCATATCCAACATAGATTGAGGCAAAAAGGAATATTTTCAGTGAGAGAGAGAGGCAAGTGACCATATCTAAACAGTATGTGGGATAGAATTGGATAATAAAACCTAATTTCTGATCCTATCAACAGGACTGATACCCAGGTTCAAGCATCAACCTGATTTTCATGAACTTTAGAACATGAGTTTCCAAAGGTAAAAATCATGGTTCTTCCATAGGTATAAAAATTAAAATGTGTTAAAGACTTTATTCAACTCATGAAGGAACCAGCAAATGTGATAACATATACCAAAGGAAAGTCAGAGAGGCATATTTATACAATTTCAAAGTAAACTACAAAACCGAGTTATAACAAATTTTTGTTTGTTTGTCCCTCACAGAAGGAACAGGAATTCAAGTCAACTGAGCTTCTTCTAGACCAGACAGAATTCATATGACTACAATATATCTGCCATTTACCTAATTTTAAAATAGTTCCCATAGAATCAGAATATAGGACAGAAAGCAGAAGGATATACTTGAAGTAATGCCTTCTTTCCCACAGAAGCACAAAGTGTTAACTAGGAAAAGGCAATAAACATATAACAGGCTGCAAACCTCCACTCTGGGTAACACAGGAAGGAAGCATACCTAGCTCATACTTGATCACTTGCATCTTGATTAATTGTTTCATACACACCTCAGTTATATCTGCTCAAACTAGGATGTGGCATTTTTCTACCTGTGCTGAAATACAGAAAGACAGGGAACAGACTCTCCAGACACACACCCATGGGAAGCTGTTCAGAACAGGCCTCCTCAAGATGCACTGTGTTGGCCAAAATGTACATTTGGGTTTTTCTATATGATGCTATGGAAAAAAAATGAATTACCTTTTTGGTCAACCTAATACTATTCTGGTATGTGGATTATTTTGAGCTAACAGCAGGGAAACCACATGGGCTTCAGGAAACAATGGTCCCTCCCTTGGCTGCCTAGAAAAAATTACATTGAGTATCTTTCCCAGAAAATGAGTTACTATCAGAGGTAAAATTTAGATGTCGATCCATCTATATGGCAGGGCAAACATTTGCTCTTCTTCTGCTGTACCTTGTCCTTGGAAGCCCCAGGCCGTATCTTATTCCCTAGTTCAGGATAGTAAACAGGCGACTCTTGAACAACACAAGTTTCAACTGTGTGGGATGACGTGGACCACCACTGGTGAATTCTTAAAAAATTACTGGGCCTCTGGATATGAGGAAATGAGTGATGACACGGATAGCTCAGAGAGTCCCCGAACCCCAGATAAGTTTTTTAGACCTAAATTTCACTCTTTAGAAAGTGACATAAGTTCAGAAGGAGAAGAGGAATGGGTAAATATGATGTTACCTAAAGGAGGAACATATATTAATCTAAAAGGCAAGAATATTGTGTCCAAAAGAAGTAAGAGAAATTTTGAATCAGTAAAAGAAAGTTCCTCTAGCGAGGCAGAAAGTGAAACTTCATCTGAGTCACAGCCACCCCGTAAGAGTAAGCAGGGGAAGCATGAGAAGTAAAGAAGGAATTTTTTAAAACAATGCGTCATTATTCTTAGGTATAGGGCAGCTCAAGATAAAATAAATAGCCTGCCCTGATCTAGCACAAGGTGTTAAAGTTCCAAAGTTCAGATGTTTCCTTAATCATGAGTTTAAATGATCTAAAGGGAAGAAAGTATTTGATTCCAAGGATTTGATGTGAATTTGTTTTAATCAAGTGAAATAAAGTTAATTTTATGTAATGCTTGAATAAATATAAAGCTGAAATAGAGAAGTGATGAGTTAATGATTTATTAAGTGAATAAGTATGTTTAGAGGGAAAGGTTATATAAATTAAGTGGTTGAAAACAATTAAAAATCAAATTGTTAGAAACAAAGAAGTTATAAAGAAATTGAAAAGAAATGAAAAATTTATAATAAAAAGAGTGATGATTAGATTGTGAGGCAGCTTGCCCATGTGGCTTGAACATGAGAGGCTTTCCAGCTCTGGGGTAAGAATATTGCATTTTTGTTGATTGAGTTCTGAACTTTTAAACCTTATTGTTATGTTTTGACTATGATTATTGATGCACAGCTATATTGTATTAAGTTGATTACCAAGACGTATAAATGTTGATTTACTGTCTTGCAATAAAGCTGATCTTGATTTGAACTCCACACATTTTTACTGTTGAAGTTCTAGTCTCAAATTAGAGGGAACGACAGAGTATAGGTTGAAGTTTTCTGATAATAGTACCGGGGCAATTAAGTGTTTCCCCAATTCTATTAATTAGAAATAAGTAACTATGCTCTTCCCGCAGCAGGGACCATTTATACATTTATTTTTTCAATAAACACTTACTACAGTGCTGCGTGATCTACAGTTGTTCAAATAACTGCATTCCAAGAATATGGAACCACAGATACAGTGGCAAACTGTGAAGTGATGTGTCAATTTTCATGATTGGCATCCCCAACCCCCCCCTCCCCCCATTTTACAAGGGTCAACTGTATATACCTCAATTCTACCTTTGTGTATTGAAATCTCTCACATACGAGGGGCGTCCTCACATGTAAGTGGGGCTCCCATGTATACTGAATTAAATTTGATTTTCCCCTGTGAATCAGTCTCATGGAAGCTTAATTCTTTGACCAGACACAAGAACTTAAACAGATAGAGGAGTTTTCTACTTCTTCAACCCAGGATTCTAATAGCTGTGCAGATATAGTTGGCATTTAAATACTCAACTATTTCATAAATCTGTGTGAAGTGTCTGTATCAATACCCTCTTTTCTAGGGCTATGACATCTTAATGTTACACAGTGAAGACTGAGGCAGAGACTATCCTCTATCTCAGGAGACTTTATTGGCACAAACGGGAGAAGAAAACACCCAGTCCCCAAGGCTTCCTCAAGCCAAGGGACATCCATGAGGCATGCATACACACATCTCTGCCTAATATACTATACTTTTTTTTTTTTAATTCCTCTCAACTTCAGTTTCCTTCCATCATGATCATAACCAATGTCTTGTAATGATCAGAATAACAACTATGGTTTTCCCTTTCTGGGTTATTTGTGACATTCCATGATGTAAAGATCTTTTATGCAGACTTGAGGGGGGGAGACATTGCCAACCACTCTAGACTTCCCAAATTCTTGCCATATGCAAATATAGCACTGTGATTTAAAGAATTCAAGTTATGAATATATTATACATCAGGTAAAGGAAGCTAGGTCCAAAATATAGCAGATGAAGGAACTACAGAGTATAGGTTGAAGTTTTCTGATAATAGTACCGGGGCAATTGAGTGTTTCCCCAATTCTATTAATTAGAAATAAGTAACTATGCTCTGCCCGCAGCAGGGACCATTTATACATTTATTTTTTCAATAAACACTTACTACAGTGCTGCGTGATCTACAGTTGTTCAAATAACTGCATTCCAAGAATATGGAACCACAGATACAGTGGCAAACTGTGAAGTGATGTGTCAATTTTCATGATTGGCATCCCCAACCCCCCCCTCCCCCCATTTTACAAGGGTCAACTGTATATACCTCAATTCTACCTTTGTGTATTGAAATCTCTCACATACGAGGGGCGTCCTCACATGTAAGTGGGGCTCCCATGTATACTGAATTAAATTTGATTTTCCCCTGTGAATCAGTCTCATGGAAGCTTAATTCTTTGACCAGACACAAGAACTTAAACAGATAGAGGAGTTTTCTACTTCTTCAACCCAGGATTCTAATAGCTGTGCAGATATAGTTGGCATTTAAATACTCAACTATTTCATAAATCTGTGTGAAGTGTCTGTATCAATACCCTCTTTTCTAGGGCTATGACATCTTAATGTTACACAGTGAAGACTGAGGCAGAGACTATCCTCTATCTCAGGAGACTTTATTGGCACAAACGGGAGAAGAAAACACCCAGTCCCCAAGGCTTCCTCAAGCCAAGGGACATCCATGAGGCATGCATACACACATCTCTGCCTAATATACTATACTTTTTTTTTTTTAATTCCTCTCAACTTCAGTTTCCTTCCATCATGATCATAACCAATGTCTTGTAATGATCAGAATAACAACTATGGTTTTCCCTTTCTGGGCTATTTGTGACATTCCATGATGTAAAGATCTTTTATGCAGACTTGAGGGGGGGAGACATTGCCAACCACTCTAGACTTCCCAAATTCTTGCCATATGCAAATATAGCACTGTGATTTAAAGAATTCAAGTTATGAATATATTATACATCAGGTAAAGGAAGCTAGGTCCAAAATATAGCAGATGAAGGAAATTAGATTTTTATCAGGCAGTCATAGGAAGGCATGAATAGAGAGATAAAAAAGGGTTAGCTAAGTATTCAAAAGCAATTTCCTAAGGAGACAAAGGGAACAATGAAAGACAATTAGAAAAAGAATAGACTTTCAGTCTATTCCTGACCAGAGGAAATAATCTCCACTGCCTGGTTCCGAGCCAGGAAAAAAAGGATGAGGGAGAAGATGCATAAAACTCTCTTTTATTGAAATTCATTCCTAGTCTGTTCTAATACTGGGCTTCTGTAATAGTAATGTTAATACGAGGATTTAACTTTAATCAAGTCCCAAATCAATAGTTTTGAACTGTTAAAGTACTTTTTCTTATTTTCAAGTAGGCTTCAGTGTAAAAGGTTATTTTCAAAGCAGACAACACCAAACCAGAAGGGGTTAGGAGTGTTCAACCAACAGGAGTTCAGGGAGGGACATTTACCAAGAGGAAGCTATATCAGAAAGTCACTGACAGCGACAGCCTAAACCCTACTTGGATGTTTGTGATCAGAGGTCCACAGCTTTAGATTTCACAACCTTGATCCACTTACAGTCTTATTTATTGCTTACATAGGTCTCCATGGCAGTAGAGCCTCCTTAGTCTCATTGCCTCCATGTTTTATGTAACAAATCCAAGACAAACTGTCCTGATATCCTTGCCCCACCACTCACCTATTTCTTAGCTCCCATTCTGCACTTTGCTCTCTTCTTATCAGAAAGTCCCTGAGGGGAGACGGTGGGGAGAAGAGAATTAGACATTATGACTGTCTGACAAAGGATTAATACAGTAATGCCACAAATTTATAAATGAAACAACACTCTGGAGGATACTATTCAAGTCTTACCCATCTTGTAGAAATCATTTGAGAAAAATAGACATTTGGAAAGATTGCTTGACTGAGAACCAGACTCCAGGAACAAATATGTCTCTTGCTCAGGTGAGAATTTGAGCAGATACAGGCCAGTCTCAGTTGCCACATTTTCTGAAACAAAGCAAGGTTTTGGAGAGGGACGGAAAGGACGATGATGTCAGTGTTCTGAAGACCCACATGCTCACACGTCTGTGGGCAGAGTTGTAGACCTAATGCCCACTACCACATGAGCTGAAGAATTATTGCTCTTGATGTGGTCCACAAACACCGGCTTGGT
The DNA here is from genome assembly GCA_022376925.1 of Tragulus kanchil. Lineage (NCBI taxonomy): Eukaryota > Metazoa > Chordata > Mammalia > Artiodactyla > Tragulidae > Tragulus > Tragulus kanchil. Next base: position 7,816,411 of record JAIOJX010000004.1, read on the forward strand.
CTTCCTCTCAGCACACACGCTGCCAATTCTTCTCCTCTTTATTTTCTGTTCTCGTCTTCCATGCCTCCTTCCACTTTTATCAGTGCTTCTAAATAATCTCCACTGCCTGGTTCCGAGCCAGGAAAAAGGATGAGGGAGAAGATGCATAAAACTCTCTTTTATTGAAATTCATTCCTAGTCTGTTCTAATACTGGGCTTCTGTAATAGTAATGTTAATACGAGGATTTAACTTTAATCAAGTCCCAAATCAATAGTTTTGAACTGTTAAAGTACTTTTTCTTATTTTCAAGTAGGCTTCAGTGTAAAAGGTTATTTTCAAAGCAGACAACACCAAACCAGAAGGGGTTAGGAGTGTTCAACCAACAGGAGTTCAGGGAGGGACATTTACCAAGAGGAAGCTATATCAGAAAGTCACTGACAGCGACAGCCTAAACCCTACTTGGATGTTTGTGATCAGAGGTCCACAGCTTTAGATTTCACAACCTTGATCCACTTACAGTCTTATTTATTGCTTACATAGGTCTCCATGGCAGTAGAGCCTCCTTAGTCTCATTGCCTCCATGTTTTATGTAACAAATCCAAGACAAACTGTCCTGATATCCTTGCCCCACCACTCACCTATTTCTTAGCTCCCATTCTGCACTTTGCTCTCTTCTTATCAGAAAGTCCCTGAGGGGAGACGGTGGGGAGAAGAGAATTAGACATTATGACTGTCTGACAAAGGATTAATACAGTAATGCCACAAATTTATAAATGAAACAACACTCTGGAGGATACTATTCAAGTCTTACCCATCTTGTAGAAATCATTTGAGAAAAATAGACATTTGGAAAGATTGCTTGACTGAGAACCAGACTCCAGGAACAAATATGTCTCTTGCTCAGGTGAGAATTTGAGCAGATACAGGCCAGTCTCAGTTGCCACATTTTCTGAAACAAAGCAAGGTTTTGGAGAGGGACGGAAAGGACGATGATGTCAGTGTTCTGAAGACCCACATGCTCACACGTCTGTGGGCAGAGTTGTAGACCTAATGCCCACTACCACATGAGCTGAAGAATTATTGCTCTTGATGTGGTCCACAAACACCGGCTTGGTCTTCCTCTCAGCACACACGCTGCCAATTCTTCTCCTCTTTATTTTCTGTTCTCTCGTCTTCCATGCCTCCTTCCACTTTTATCAGTGCTTCTGCCTACTTCAAGTCATTGTGCTCAGTAGAACTCTGTGCTTAAAATTGAAACCAAGCAGGACCCTGTGTGGTCCTCCTGGGCACAGAAGCCTTCCAAGAGTTCGCCTTTCTTATTTGCAGGGCAAATGCTTCACCCTCCTACCAAAAAGCAGATTTAAACAATTACTAATCAGGGAACTAAGGAAATCCGAAAACAAAGGAAGAGTAAAGAAGGAACAACAGTGACGCTATTAAGACAGGATCCTGGTTCTTCCAGTAATAGACAGAATAGTATTTTGTAGTTCTTCCTGAGGAAACAAGGCTTTCATCCAGATGGAGAATGGTAACATTAGGCTGATCCCAAGATTCCTAGAGCACCATCCTGTCACCCCACCATCAAACAATGAGAAGAAAATCATACACCCTACAGCTCTCCGCCCAAGATTTGCATATAAATACTTCTCCCACATTGCAGAGCTCAGGTTTTCCAGCACAAGCCACTGCTTTTCCTTTCTTAGCCCTGCAAGAAACATTTTTCTGCTCTAAACGCTGACATTTTAGTTTGTTTGATTTCACTGTGTCAGGCATGTGAGCTTTTGTTTGTTAACAAAACAAACCTTAGAATAAACTCACTCTTGGGTTTGTACTCCCCTTGCCCTGGGCTGCAGTAGAATACAACACACCACTTCAGCCATGGGGACTCGTGTCCTGCATGTGCTTTATCCATCTCCCACCACTGACCCTTTACATGTCTCCTTACCATTTAGGAAATTTGCAGCTACAAGTGACAGCACACTATAATTTAAATGGTTTCAACCAAAATAAATCTATTTCTCACATAAAAATCCATCTGGGGATAGAGTTCGAGGACTAACTCAGGTGTTCAGTCAGCTCCTCAGGTCCCTAGGTTCTCCTCAACTATCCACTCTCTCCTAGGTTCCTAATACAGCTGCAGGAATCAGAGGCACTACAAGGAGACCCTTTGCTTCCATGGAAAAGGTCCCTCGCTCCATGTCTACCTTTATCAGGAGGTAAAACATTTCTCAGAAGTACTTCCACAGCTTCCCAGCTCCGAGGGGCCAGCATCAGTTACATGCATTGTTTTTTCCTGCTAACTACAAAGAAAGTAGGGAAGCAAAGTATATGTGTACCTTCTAGGATGAGAGGTAGAGGCTGGTAGGAATAACATGTATTCATGCAAAATGGACTGCCTTGCTGTCAGCACTTCCTATTCTTTGTTATACTTACTGGTAGTCATCACAAGATTATTTTTGGCTATTTGAAAACTGCCTATTTCCTGTATGAAACTACAATTATCATCAAAACGAGTCCCGAGTCATACTCACAGTTCTACTGTGGCTTCTTTTTGACATTTCATGACCATTAAGCTCAACTCCAAAGGCTCCAGAGGTTCCCCAAATACCAATACCCACAACATACTCTGTGCACATTAACAATTGTACTTCAAGAGTCTTACTTTAGATTCACATCACCATGGACAGAGCATCAGTGTGCAGTTGTCAATAAGAAGGTCCGTTCTGGAGGTAGAGTACCATGGGATCAAGCACAGACAGGGCCATGAAAGTGCAGTGTGACCTGAGGCAAACACCTCAATTGATTGAGTCATTTTTCTCAAATAAAATATGGCAACAAATATGGTCACTTCTACTGATGATTCAGTGAAAGTGTGGGCAAACCTCAGGAAAAAGGATGACCTTACTTATGTCAAATAATGGTTGTTGTTAGCATCATCATCATTACTACTATAATATTATAGTAGTTTCCTATTATAGTATGTTTCCTTTTTTCCTTATGATAGAGTTCAGGGGAGGATACCCCAAATATGCCATTTGGGGACATCATTCATTTTCAATTAGAGTTACCTAAACCACTGATACAAGAAGGACACACCTCCTGAAAGTGAAACCTAGTGCGTCCCCATAGGGCCTTCCCTCCCAACCTCTGCTTTTGTTTCTCTCTGAAGTACCTGGACAACAGGATCTGACGAGCATTTCCTGAACTGTTTTGCAGACATAAAAACTTTCCTCCTCTCCAACCAAGAGAAGATGCTGACTACTTAGTGACCATGAGCACATGCCCCAGATCACCTGGAGTCTAAGGATTGGTGCTGTTAACCCTGTGACACCACTCAGTTACCTGACCATCAGCCAGTCAGAGAATTGCGTACAAGATGATTACAGACCCAGCCACCCTCTCCCTCACTTAGTTTTTAAAACTGCTTTACCAAAACCCTCCAGGGTCCGGGCCTGAAGAGTGTAACCCATCCTTCTCCTTGTTTGAACCTACAGTAAACCTTCCTCTCTCCAAACTATGACCTTTCAGTTTGTTTGACCTCACTGTGCACCAGGCACATGAACTCGTGTTAATGAAAAGCAGGAACTAACTCTCCTCTGTCAAAAGGTGCCCTCCATTTATTACGACATCCTATTACCAGAGAAGGCTGTAGCAAGAAATGTTGTTACTTCTTTATCACTTTCCTTTCTAATTTCCTACCCTGGGCCCAAACACTTTGGCCTTGTCAATTCTTTACAAACTTTTTTTTTTTTTAATCTCCACCAGATAAAAAGCTGCCTGCTTTGGTCATTTTCTTGAGTCTCATATTTCAATAAGAAGGTCCGTTCTGGAGGTAGAGTACCAGGGATCAAGCACAGACAGGGCCATGAAAGTGCAGTGTGACCTGAGGCAAACACCTCAATTGATTGAGTCATTTTTCTCAAATAAAATATGGCAACAAATATGGTCACTTCTACTGATGATTCAGTGAAAGTGTGGGCAAACCTCAGGAAAAAGGATGACCTTACTTATGTCAAATAATGGTTGTTGTTAGCATCATCATCATTACTACTATAATATTATAGTAGTTTCCTATTATAGTATGTTTCCTTTTTTCCTTATGATAGAGTTCAGGGGAGGATACCCCAAATATGCCATTTGGGGACATCATTCATTTTCAATTAGAGTTACCTAAACCACTGATACAAGAAGGACACACCTCCTGAAAGTGAAACCTAGTGCGTCCCCATAGGGCCTTCCCTCCCAACCTCTGCTTTTGTTTCTCTCTGAAGTACCTGGACAACAGGATCTGACGAGCATTTCCTGAACTGTTTTGCAGACATAAAAACTTTCCTCCTCTCCAACCAAGAGAAGATGCTGACTACTTAGTGACCATGAGCACATGCCCCAGATCACCTGGAGTCTAAGGATTGGTGCTGTTAACCCTGTGACACCACTCAGTTACCTGACCATCAGCCAGTCAGAGAATTGCGTACAAGATGATTACAGACCCAGCCACCCTCTCCCTCACTTAGCTTTTAAAACTGCTTTACCAAAACCCTCCAGGGTCCGGGCCTGAAGAGTGTAACCCATCCTTCTCCTTGTTTGAACCTACAGTAAACCTTCCTCTCTCCAAACTATGACCTTTCAGTTTGTTTGACCTCACTGTGCACCAGGCACATGAACTCGTGTTAATGAAAAGCAGGAACTAACTCTCCTCTGTCAAAAGGTGCCCTCCATTTATTACGACATCCTATTACCAGAGAAGGCTGTAGCAAGAAATGTTGTTACTTCTTTATCACTTTCCTTTCTAATTTCCTACCCTGGGCCCAAACACTTTGGCCTTGTCAATTCTTTACAAACTTTTTTTTTTTTTAATCTCCACCAGATAAAAAGCTGCCTGCTTTGGTCATTTTCTTGAGTCTCATATTTCCATGAACTCTCATGAGTTAGTTTTTTTTTTTATTCCATTTAATCACTGCAATAGCCAAAAGGACCAAGAGAAGTGGCAGAGATCTTCCCCCTCCCTGAAACCTACCTATATGTTCAACACAGCAAAAAGGAAACAGAAAACCCTCAGTTTCCTCCTCCGGTACTAAAGGGCTGTGTGAGAACAATAGGAAGGTGGGAGAAATATGAGACCCAGAAGGAAGTAGAATTCTTCATCAGCCTAAGCTTAGGGGGTGAGGTCAAAGTCTAAAGGTGTCTGTGACTCTGCACAGTGCAGCCTCATTCTGTTTTCTGTTTGGATATTAGGCCTCCCCCCCAGGGGGATAAATAAAAAAAGAACCTCTTTAACACATTGCAACTGAAAGCCCTCTGAATCTATTCAAAAACACATCTAGCTTTCTTCCCAGCACATTTATCACCATTTTTATCCTTGCTCTAGCCACTTACAAAATTCAATTCAAGATGACAGAATCCACTGTATTTTCTTTATATCTATCTATCTATATATATATCTATATATACACATATATAAATAACAGTGATATTCTAAAAAAATTGTAAATATCTGGAGAGAGAGCAGGTGCACATGGTCACTTGGGGGAAAGATGACAACACATTATGGCTTCAAAATCCCAGTCACGCCTCTCAAAATCACATTTTCACCTGCCACTAAGCCCCACTTCCAGAGCTCCTGTAGTCTCTGGATCTCCTACTGGGGCTCCAGCCGCCCCTGTAAGCCATCTTTCCATGTTGAGAAGTGGGCCCCCCCTAAAACTTTGGCTACCTCTCTCCTTGTTTGAACACAGTAAATTTTGACCTTTCAGTTTGTTTGACCTCACTGTGCACCAGGCACATGAACTCGTGTTAATGAAAAGCAGGAACTAACTCTCCTCTGTCAAAAGGTGCCCTCCATTTATTACGACATCCTATTACCAGAGAAGGCTGTAGCAAGAAATGTTGTTACTTCTTTATCACTTTCCTTTCTAATTTCCTACCCTGGGCCCAAACACTTTGGCCTTGTCAATTCTTTACAAACTTTTTTTTTTTTTATCTCCCCCAGATAAAAGCTGCCTGCTTTGGTCATTTTCTTGAGTCTCATATTTCCATGAACTCTCATGAGTTAGTTTTTTTTTTTATTCCATTTAATCACTGCAATAGCCAAAAGGACCAAGAGAAGTGGCAGAGATCTTCCCCCTCCCTGAAACCTACCTATATGTTCAACACAGCAAAAAGGAAACAGAAAACCCTCAGTTTCCTCCTCCGGTACTAAAGGGCTGTGTGAGAACAATAGGAAGGTGGGAGAAATATGAGACCCAGAAGGAAGTAGAATTCTTCATCAGCCTAAGCTTAGGGGGTGAGGTCAAAGTCTAAAGGTGTCTGTGACTCTGCACAGTGCAGCCTCATTCTGTTTTCTGTTTGGATATTAGGCCTCCCCCCCAGGGGGATAAATAAAAAAAGAACCTCTTTAACACATTGCAACTGAAAGCCCTCTGAATCTATTCAAAAACACATCTAGCTTTCTTCCCAGCACATTTATCACCATTTTTATCCTTGCTCTAGCCACTTACAAAATTCAATTCAAGATGACAGAATCCACTGTATTTTCTTTATATCTATCTATCTATATATATATCTATATATACACATATATAAATAACAGTGATATTCTAAAAAAATTGTAAATATCTGGAGAGAGAGCAGGTGCACATGGTCACTTGGGGGAAAGATGACAACACATTATGGCTTCAAAATCCCAGTCACGCCTCTCAAAATCACATTTTCACCTGCCACTAAGCCCCACTTCCAGAGCTCCTGTAGTCTCTGGATCTCCTACTGGGGCTCCAGCCGCCCCTGTAAAAGCCATCTTTCCATGTTGAGAAGTGCTACCAGCCTGGGCAAACATAAGCAAGAATAACTGAGTAAACAAAGCCAGGTGCAATTTGAATGCAAGTTTAAAAAAAGAACACCTTTCAAGGGAAAAAGACTACAGATCTGGCTTTGTAACAGTCAGGTTAGTTACTGCCAAACATCCTAATTAGCAATGAACACTAGATTTAAAATGGGCAACAATAGAGGGGTGCTCCAGGAACTAATACATTTGTATTTTGTAATGTATTAATACATTAATATTACTAAATTTCTCCTTTTAAAAATCCTGACCAAGTACATAATCAGGTTTTGGTTCTTCTTCCACAAAACTGGGTGAATGCTTGTCATTTATAGTTGGGATGACAGACAGAAATAGTTGGACTCAATGTTTTAACAAATCAAAACATCAACTAACAATGTCTACGTACCAAAAGTTTATGTATGGGAAAAATATAGAACTGTTTAAATTTAGGGCCAACACTTAATTGAAACCTGAAAAAACTGACAAGTGAATAGAGTCTTCACATAAAACTTTGAAAATCTGTGTGATTGATGGAAATAACTCTCACTCATATCAGACTAGTTTAACACTTGTCCTCCCAGAGAAAACTTCAACGTCTAGATGAATATATTTCCCATGCTACCCTATTTACCATTTGATGTGAGCTCATTATATGTAGAAGAGTTCTTTGTGTTTATTCATACCCAGGGTTTTGTTTAACATTTTCAATAGTAGCTAAAATGGAGAATGTCTTTCATAGTGTCAGATATTGGCTTACACTCAGAACTGGATTCATTATTTGCACTCAGCTTGAAATTCTAATTATCTAAACCTCAAAATAGCCAATATATCAGTCATTTAACTTGACATTTATATGAACATAAAACTGTAACAATTTCATGGATCTTTATGTCTGTCAAATTCGAGGGTCCAAAATAACACTCAGGGTCAAAAATGAGAGAATTTATTCTCTCCCCCACAACAAAATGTGCCATTGGGTATATTTTGTTTTTAAATTCGAGGGTCCAAAATAACACTCAGGGTCAAAAATGATGAATCACCTCTTCAAGGGAAATCTCCTACTGGGGCTCCAGCCGCCCCTGTAAAGCCATCTTTCCATGTTGAGAAGTGCTACCAGCCTGGGCAAACATAAGCAAGAATAACTGAGTAAACAAAGCCAGGTGCAATTTGAATGCAAGTTTAAAAAAAGAACACCTTTCAAGGGAAAAAGACTACAGATCTGGCTTTGTAACAGTCAGGTTAGTTACTGCCAAACATCCTAATTAGCAATGAACACTAGATTTAAAATGGGCAACAATAGAGGGGTGCTCCAGGAACTAATACATTTGTATTTTGTAATGTATTAATACATTAATATTACTAAATTTCTCCTTTTAAAAATCCTGACCAAGTACATAATCAGGTTTTGGTTCTTCTTCCACAAAACTGGGTGAATGCTTGTCATTTATAGTTGGGATGACAGACAGAAATAGTTGGACTCAATGTTTTAACAAATCAAAACATCAACTAACAATGTCTACGTACCAAAAGTTTATGTATGGGAAAAATATAGAACTGTTTAAATTTAGGGCCAACACTTAATTGAAACCTGAAAAAACTGACAAGTGAATAGAGTCTTCACATAAAACTTTGAAAATCTGTGTGATTGATGGAAATAACTCTCACTCATATCAGACTAGTTTAACACTTGTCCTCCCAGAGAAAACTTCAACGTCTAGATGAATATATTTCCCATGCTACCCTATTTACCATTTGATGTGAGCTCATTATATGTAGAAGAGTTCTTTGTGTTTATTCATACCCAGGGTTTTGTTTAACATTTTCAATAGTAGCTAAAATGGAGAATGTCTTTCATAGTGTCAGATATTGGCTTACACTCAGAACTGGATTCATTATTTGCACTCAGCTTGAAATTCTAATTATCTAAACCTCAAAATAGCCAATATATCAGTCATTTAACTTGACATTTATATGAACATAAAACTGTAACAATTTCATGGATCTTTATGTCTGTCAAATTCGAGGGTCCAAAATAACACTCAGGGTCAAAAATGAGAGAATTTATTCTCTCCCCCACAACAAAATGTGCCATTGGGTATATTTTGAAGAGATACTTTATCTATGGAAGTATGGAGGCTCAAAAAGATGTATTATGAAGTGCAAATGCAAAACAATAACAAGAAAACATTTGAAAACAATAAGAACAATTATTTGAGTTGTTTGCTATCTTGAAAAGTTTGTTATTAATAAATAGCATAGATGAAATCTTTAGTTCCTCAGAGTCTGAGAATAATAAAACCAAAAGACATTCTTCCGCTGAATTAAATAAAAAGCTAATCAACAAAAATCACTTCCCAATGAAGAATGGAATAGACCTTCCCACACTATCAACATCAATTTTCCCCAAGCACTGCCCAACCAGGCAATGATAAATAGAGAAGGAGAGAGTGAGATGAAAGGACAGAGACGATAAATCAAGAGCTTCCCCTGGTGGTCCAGTGGGTAAGGACACCGCCTTGCAGTGCAAGGGGCGCGGGTTCCATCCCTGGCCTGGGAAGATCCCACGTGCCGCGGAGCGGCTGAACTGATGTGTCCTATTATCCAGCCGGAGCTCTGGGGCGCATGCACCCAGAGCTGGTGCTCTGCGACAACAGAGGCCACCGCGATGGGAGGCCCACAGGAGCCAAAAGAACAAAGACGGATGAAAATAGAGAAATGAAAGACCAATAGAAGTGGCCCGCCCATCCCTCTCCCTCCGCACCCTGCCCCCCCCCCAAAAAAAAGATTAAAAAAAAAAAAAAGATAGGTCAAGGATCCCAGTATGTATTTGATAGATGTTCTAGATGTTCTAAATAAATGAAAAAGGCAAGAGTGAAAAGCAAACTTCAAATAAAAGTAGTTGAATTTTTTCCAAAATGAAAGAAACGTGCATTTTAACTTAAAAGAGACCTGCTAGTGCCAAGGATAAATACAGTAAGTCTGCATATAGAATCATTCTCATCACTCTCTAGAAAGGGAAAAAAGTTCAAGGTACCTGGGATCAAAGACCAACAATTCTCAAAGGGAGGACAAATAAACTGAAAGCTTATTTTTAATCAGCAACAAAAGATGTTCATTCTGGGTGATTTAAAATAGACAAAAGAAACAATTAAAAAAACGCATCAACCAAGAAATCTTATCTAGTCATTCAAAATCCATTACACCATTATTTACAGGCATATGAGGACTAAGACAATTTACCCAAACCAAAACAACTATTAAGGGAAGAAAAGTGAACTCAATTAGAAGCTGAAGAGGTTATCAAAGAGAAGTGAGAATAAATCTTGATTTAAAATATTGGTAAATGTTGGGGTGCCTATGTAAAAAACTGTATACTCTATTCCAATTAAATTTTTATTTTGAAATAATAGTGAATCACTACACAGTTCTAAGAAAGAAGACCAATATAAGATGGAACACTCAGAACACTGGGCTCTTGTTTACATTAAAATATTGAAGGCTGACTTAGAAAATATGAAGTGAAAGTTACAATAATTGGAAAAATAAAATCAGTATTTTTATTTGGTTACAATACAGACTAATTCATGCAAGAATCATGAATGGGGGATATGATGCTAAGAATCAAGACATGTAAGTTTTATTATGTTTCTGTAATAAAGAGTCTATAATAAAAGTATTTGATGTTTAACTAGTGACATGCGGCAAGCCCTAAGTTTTCCATTAAAAGTAATTTCTTTGGCCAGCATTGGCACCCAGAGCTGGTGCTCTGCGACAACAGAGGCCACCGCGATGGGAGGCCCACAGGAGCCAAAAGAACAAAGACGGATGAAAATAGAGAAATGAAAGACCAATAGAAGTGGCCCGCCCATCCCTCTCCCTCCGCACCCTGCCCCCCCCCCAAAAAAAGATTAAAAAAAAAAAAAAGATAGGTCAAGGATCCCAGTATGTATTTGATAGATGTTCTAGATGTTCTAAATAAATGAAAAAGGCAAGAGTGAAAAGCAAACTTCAAATAAAAGTAGTTGAATTTTTTCCAAAATGAAAGAAACGTGCATTTTAACTTAAAAGAGACCTGCTAGTGCCAAGGATAAATACAGTAAGTCTGCATATAGAATCATTCTCATCACTCTCTAGAAAGGGAAAAAAGTTCAAGGTACCTGGGATCAAAGACCAACAATTCTCAAAGGGAGGACAAATAAACTGAAAGCTTATTTTTAATCAGCAACAAAAGATGTTCATTCTGGGTGATTTAAAATAGACAAAAGAAACAATTAAAAAAACGCATCAACCAAGAAATCTTATCTAGTCATTCAAAATCCATTACACCATTATTTACAGGCATATGAGGACTAAGACAATTTACCCAAACCAAAACAACTATTAAGGGAAGAAAAGTGAACTCAATTAGAAGCTGAAGAGGTTATCAAAGAGAAGTGAGAATAAATCTTGATTTAAAATATTGGTAAATGTTGGGGTGCCTATGTAAAAAACTGTATACTCTATTCCAATTAAATTTTTATTTTGAAATAATAGTGAATCACTACACAGTTCTAAGAAAGAAGACCAATATAAGATGGAACACTCAGAACACTGGGCTCTTGTTTACATTAAAATATTGAAGGCTGACTTAGAAAATATGAAGTGAAAGTTACAATAATTGGAAAAATAAAATCAGTATTTTTATTTGGTTACAATACAGACTAATTCATGCAAGAATCATGAATGGGGGATATGATGCTAAGAATCAAGACATGTAAGTTTTATTATGTTTTTCTGTAATAAAGAGTCTATAATAAAGAGTATTTGATGTTTAACTAGTGACATGCGGCAAGCCCTATTCCTCTCATTGCCCTCTCTGGTCCCCATCTCAGTAAAAGGATAAGAAGGCCAACGTAATCCTTCCTTCAGCAGAAGTTTCAAATCCATCAAGCCCCTGCTTATCTATAGTTACTCTTACCCAGATTGCAGCCCTTAATCACAGTAAAATGCCAGTTTCCATTTCTCACTCTTTCTCAGGCCATGATTGGACCTGTTTGGGAAGCCTACCCTCCACCCACGAAGAAAAAATAAAACATCTTCATTTTCATGCCCTCTTTCCATATGTGTGACATCATGAATGCCATCATCCAAAATCAAATTTTGCATCCATTTAATCAGGATTGAGTCCATCCCATTTAATCAGGATTGAGTCCTGAATTCAAGATCATTCCTACTATTCAGTTCTCAAATACTGTAAAGTATTGTAAGGTAAAAACATACATAGTGGGGGCGATATATATATAACTAACCTGAGAACATACATATCTGTAAACAACAAAACTCTGTAAAAGTTAAAAGTAAAAGTTTTTAAAAAACAAACAAAACAAAAAAAAACATACATAGTAGAGAAATAAGATAACACCTCAACTGAGTGATCCAAGTTGACATCACTAATAAGGGGAATCTCTGAGAACGACAGTCAACTAGGTAGTTTTTCAACTCAGCACACATAACTTAAAAACATCCCTGAGGAATAGATAAATTCAGAATGAGAAATATCCCATTAAAAAAGGAGAGGCAGGAGTGCAGACTTTATTCTTAAAAACAAACACCTAATATAAAAGGGTTCTAAGAAAGAAGACCAATATAAGATGGAACACTCAGAACACTGGGCTCTTGTTTACATTAAAATATTGAAGGCTGACTTAGAAAATATGAAGTGAAAGTTACAATAATTGGAAAAATAAAATCAGTATTTTTATTTGGTTACAATACAGACTAATTCATGCAAGAATCATGAATGGGGGATATGATGCTAAGAATCAAGACATGTAAGTTTTATTATGTTTTTCTGTAATAAAGAGTCTATAATAAAGAGTATTTGATGTTTAACTAGTGACATGCGGCAAGCCCTATTCCTCTCATTGCCCTCTCTGGTCCCCATCTCAGTAAAAGGATAAGAAGGCCAACGTAATCCTTCCTTCAGCAGAAGTTTCAAATCCATCAAGCCCCTGCTTATCTATAGTTACTCTTACCCAGATTGCAGCCCTTAATCACAGTAAAATGCCAGTTTCCATTTCTCACTCTTTCTCAGGCCATGATTGGACCTGTTTGGGAAGCCTACCCTCCACCCACGAAGAAAAAATAAAACATCTTCATTTTCATGCCCTCTTTCCATATGTGTGACATCATGAATGCCATCATCCAAAATCAAATTTTGCATCCATTTAATCAGGATTGAGTCCATCCCATTTAATCAGGATTGAGTCCTGAATTCAAGATCATTCCTACTATTCAGTTCTCAAATACTGTAAAGTATTGTAAGGTAAAAACATACATAGTGGGGGCGATATATATATAACTAACCTGAGAACATACATATCTGTAAACAACAAAACTCTGTAAAAGTTAAAAGTAAAAGTTTTTAAAAAACAAACAAAACAAAAAAAAACATACATAGTAGAGAAATAAGATAACACCTCAACTGAGTGATCCAAGTTGACATCACTAATAAGGGGAATCTCTGAGAACGACAGTCAACTAGGTAGTTTTTCAACTCAGCACACATAACTTAAAAACATCCCTGAGGAATAGATAAATTCAGAATGAGAAATATCCCATTAAAAAAGGAGAGGCAGGAGTGCAGACTTTATTCTTCAAATGTGCCAATGTCACAAAACAACAGGGTAAGCTAGAGAAATATGCCCAATTAAAGAATACACAACTAAATGCAGCAGCTGACTTTAGACTGTATTCTGTATCAAAGAGTTAAAATGCTAAAAACAACATTGGGCCAACTGACAAAAATGGAACATAGATTATGTATTTAATTATTATATCAATGTTGTATTTCCTGAAGTTGATGTGTGTGCATATGCTCAGCCATGTCTGACTCATTGAGACCCCCTGTACTGGACCCACCAGGCTTCTCTGTCAATGCAATTCTTAGGCAAGAACACTTGAGTGGGTTGTCATTTCCTTCTCCAGGGGATCTTCCTGATACACGGACCAGACGAACATCTCTTGTGTCTCTTGCTTTGGCATGTGGATTTTCTACCATTGTGCCATTTGGAAAACCCACTGAAGTTGAAGACTGTCCTTTATTTAAGAAAAATCCCTATTCTTAGGAAATGTAGACTTAAGCATTTAGTTTAAAAGGCCATGATATAATATTCTCCAACAGTTCAGAAAAATTTGTATGAGTGTACACACATATGCTTATTAATGATGAAACACATCAGTACAATATTAACCATCTATGAATCTAGGTAAAGTGTATACAGATATTTTTTAACTATTCATACCATTCTCCTGGAAATTTAAATTATTTTGAAACATTTTCCATGTTCTTGAATATGTAACAGTTCTGAGAAATAGAAGAAAAGCTTTAGTGATATATGTTTAATACTTGAATAGTAACAAATTAATGCTCTACCTATTTATATAAAAATTGATAGCACACTTGGACATATATATCCCTGCACCAAATACATAATAAATATATATGCTCCAAAACTTTACATAGAAATCCTGTCACAAAGAACCACTGACAACAATTTATTATATTAGAAATTTTAAACAAACAAAAAAACATACATAGTAGAGAATAAGATAACACCTCAACTGAGTGATCCAAGTTGACATCACTAATAAGGGGAATCTCTGAGAACGACAGTCAACTAGGTAGTTTTTCAACTCAGCACACATAACTTAAAAACATCCCTGAGGAATAGATAAATTCAGAATGAGAAATATCCCATTAAAAAAGGAGAGGCAGGAGTGCAGACTTTATTCTTCAAATGTGCCAATGTCACAAAACAACAGGGTAAGCTAGAGAAATATGCCCAATTAAAGAATACACAACTAAATGCAGCAGCTGACTTTAGACTGTATTCTGTATCAAAGAGTTAAAATGCTAAAAACAACATTGGGCCAACTGACAAAAATGGAACATAGATTATGTATTTAATTATTATATCAATGTTGTATTTCCTGAAGTTGATGTGTGTGCATATGCTCAGCCATGTCTGACTCATTGAGACCCCCTGTACTGGACCCACCAGGCTTCTCTGTCAATGCAATTCTTAGGCAAGAACACTTGAGTGGGTTGTCATTTCCTTCTCCAGGGGATCTTCCTGATACACGGACCAGACGAACATCTCTTGTGTCTCTTGCTTTGGCATGTGGATTTTCTACCATTGTGCCATTTGGAAAACCCACTGAAGTTGAAGACTGTCCTTTATTTAAGAAAAATCCCTATTCTTAGGAAATGTAGACTTAAGCATTTAGTTTAAAAGGCCATGATATAATATTCTCCAACAGTTCAGAAAAATTTGTATGAGTGTACACACATATGCTTATTAATGATGAAACACATCAGTACAATATTAACCATCTATGAATCTAGGTAAAGTGTATACAGATATTTTTTAACTATTCATACCATTCTCCTGGAAATTTAAATTATTTTGAAACATTTTCCATGTTCTTGAATATGTAACAGTTCTGAGAAATAGAAGAAAAGCTTTAGTGATATATGTTTAATACTTGAATAGTAACAAATTAATGCTCTACCTATTTATATAAAAATTGATAGCACACTTGGACATATATATCCCTGCACCAAATACATAATAAATATATATGCTCCAAAACTCATGTAACATAGAAATCCTGTCACAAAGAACCACTGACAACAATTTATTATATTAGAAATCAACAAGAAGAATCTTAAGGATTTGAAAGCGTAAAACAATTCATGTGATATGAAGAAAATTAAACTGGAAATACTCTTGTAAGAACTGGATATTCTTATAACAGAATGACAATCAAAATATTGTATGTTAGTAGGAAGTAGCCAAAATAGTACTTAGAATTATAGCCATACTATTTTTTTTAACTTCAAATAAGCATCCATATAGAAAAGCAGAAAAAAACCCATAAGGAATCAAATGAAAGAAGATGAAAGAATAAAGTAGTAAACATCAAAACACAAATTCATCTCATAAAAAACATGATGACAAACTTCCCTGGTGGCAGAATCTGCCTGCCAATGCAGGGGACACAGTTTTGATCCCTGGTCCAGGAAGATTCCACATGCGGCAGGGCAACTAAGCCTGTATGCTACAATTACTGAGCTCACCTGACACAACTACTGAAGCTTGCTCAACTGGAGCCCATGCTCCACAACAAGACAAGCACCCCAGTGAGAAGCCCAGGCACTACAGCTAGAGAATAATCCTCGCTGGCCACAACTCCGGAAAGCTCCAAAGCCGTAAATAAACATTATTCTTAAAAAAAAAAAAAAAAACAAAACACAATGCAATTATTTAAAAAGGTAAATAAAGTAAAAAAGCATTATCGTACGAGCTTGACAAGCTAAAGTTACTGGAGGGAAAATACTTAAAAAGAGAAAGGACATATTAACTGGAGACAGGATAGAGTTTCTATGTGTTATTTGAATAACAAAGATATATACAAAAACATTTTATCTATGAAAGTAGGCCATTTGTAATGATATGGATGAACCTAGAGTCTGTCATATATAAGTCAGAAAGAGAGAAGCAAACATTGTATATTAGCACATATATATATGGAATAAAAAAAAATGGTACTGATGAATCTATTTGTAGGGCAGAAATGAAGACACAGATGTAGAGAACGGACATGTGTGCATAGTGGGGGAAGGGAAGATGAGACAAATTGGAAAAGGAAGAGATATATATATATATATATATATATATATATATATACATACATACTACCATGTGTAAAACAGCTCATGGGAAGCTGCTGGGTAGCACAAGGAGTTTAGTGTGGTGCTGTGTGATGACCTAAGAGGGTGGGATGAGGGATGAGTGAGACAGAGGTTCAAGAGAGGGGATATATGTATACATATGGCTGAGTCACCCTGGTGTACAGCAGAAACTAGCACTGTAAACAGTTATATTTCAATTTAACAGAATGACAATCAAAATATTGTATGTTAGTAGGAAGTAGCCAAAATAGTACTTAGAATTATAGCCATACTATTTTTTTTAACTTCAAATAAGCATCCATATAGAAAAGCAGAAAAACCCATAAGGAATCAAATGAAAGAAGATGAAAGAATAAAGTAGTAAACATCAAAACACAAATTCATCTCATAAAAAACATGATGACAAACTTCCCTGGTGGCAGAATCTGCCTGCCAATGCAGGGGACACAGTTTTGATCCCTGGTCCAGGAAGATTCCACATGCGGCAGGGCAACTAAGCCTGTATGCTACAATTACTGAGCTCACCTGACACAACTACTGAAGCTTGCTCAACTGGAGCCCATGCTCCACAACAAGACAAGCACCCCAGTGAGAAGCCCAGGCACTACAGCTAGAGAATAATCCTCGCTGGCCACAACTCCGGAAAGCTCCAAAGCCGTAAATAAACATTATTCTTAAAAAAAAAAAAAAAAAAAAAACACAATGCAATTATTTAAAAAGGTAAATAAAGTAAAAAAGCATTATCGTACGAGCTTGACAAGCTAAAGTTACTGGAGGGAAAATACTTAAAAAGAGAAAGGACATATTAACTGGAGACAGGATAGAGTTTCTATGTGTTATTTGAATAACAAAGATATATACAAAAACATTTTATCTATGAAAGTAGGCCATTTGTAATGATATGGATGAACCTAGAGTCTGTCATATATAAGTCAGAAAGAGAGAAGCAAACATTGTATATTAGCACATATATATGGAATAAAAAAAAATGGTACTGATGAATCTATTTGTAGGGCAGAAATGAAGACACAGATGTAGAGAACGGACATGTGTGCATAGTGGGGGAAGGGAAGATGAGACAAATTGGAAAAGGAAGAGATATATATATATATATATATATATATATATATATATATATATACATACATACTACCATGTGTAAAACAGCTCATGGGAAGCTGCTGGGTAGCACAAGGAGTTTAGTGTGGTGCTGTGTGATGACCTAAGAGGGTGGGATGAGGGATGAGTGAGACAGAGGTTCAAGAGAGGGGATATATGTATACATATGGCTGAGTCACCCTGGTGTACAGCAGAAACTAGCACTGTAAACAGTTATATTTCAATTTAACTAGATAAATACAAAAGCAAATTAAATGGCTGTCTTTTAAATATAAATACTAATTATCAAAACCACCCAGAACTGTAGAAAAAAAAATTAACAAACAGAAAGAGTACATTCAATTTCACCTCAATATTTCTTTTAAATCCACCATCAATGACACTAATAAGCAAAGAATAAGTATTTCTTTTATTATGTAACAGATGCAGAAAGTAGGAAAACAAGAGAAAACTTCCAATGATTATGAGCTCCTATAGTTTGACACCAACTAAAGAAGTTTAGAAAAGAAAGTTCAACCATTTCCTTTGTCTACACAAATGAAAAAGACTAGGGGTAGGGTGTGCCAGGATCTAACCATATTACTCATGAATATCCTAATCCCTTATAAATCACATAATCATAATTGTTAACATACCAGATTCTCCCACTAGGCTCTTAACATCTCAAGAACAAGCATTGTGAATTTTCAATTTCACAATGATAGAGAAGGTCTTAAATAGGCACAGGCATAGAATAAGCTGCAGAGGATTTTTTTCTTGTGTGTGCTGGTTATAATACCGTTTTCATTTAGATATGCAAAAATTCTGTACCGAAAGAAATCAATGAGGCATATGTAGACCAAGGCAGGGCATGAGTGTGCTTTTTATTTTTTTATTTTTTTGAAGGTTTCAAGTATACTTTATTTCTTCAAACATGCCATATTTTAGTGGGTACATAGTACATTACTTGGCATGAATTATGAGTTGATTTTTAAACAATTCAGTATTAAACCAGTTGGGATGATTACTGTTCTCTCCATTCTTTTGGGGTGACTCTGTCAACAGGTGACAGGTTCCACTCTATTCCAATTTGTGTTGCCGTATGTGCCCATACAGCAACACAGAAAGTGACTCCACTAGCTAATACAGTGTTACCATATTTGTCATGGAAATCAGGTGCCCGCTTCTGGTGGTGCTGTGTGATGACCTAAGAGGGTGGGATGAGGGATGAGTGAGACAGAGGTTCAAGAGAGGGGATATATGTATACATATGGCTGAGTCACCCTGGTGTACAGCAGAAACTAGCACTGTAAACAGTTATATTTCAATTTAACTAGATAAATACAAAAGCAAATTAAATGGCTGTCTTTTAAATATAAATACTAATTATCAAAACCACCCAGAACTGTAGAAAAAAAAATTAACAAACAGAAAGAGTACATTCAATTTCACCTCAATATTTCTTTTAAATCCACCATCAATGACACTAATAAGCAAAGAATAAGTATTTCTTTTATTATGTAACAGATGCAGAAAGTAGGAAAACAAGAGAAAACTTCCAATGATTATGAGCTCCTATAGTTTGACACCAACTAAAGAAGTTTAGAAAAGAAAGTTCAACCATTTCCTTTGTCTACACAAATGAAAAAAGACTAGGGGTAGGGTGTGCCAGGATCTAACCATATTACTCATGAATATCCTAATCCCTTATAAATCACATAATCATAATTGTTAACATACCAGATTCTCCCACTAGGCTCTTAACATCTCAAGAACAAGCATTGTGAATTTTCAATTTCACAATGATAGAGAAGGTCTTAAATAGGCACAGGCATAGAATAAGCTGCAGAGGATTTTTTTCTTGTGTGTGCTGGTTATAATACCGTTTTCATTTAGATATGCAAAAATTCTGTACCGAAAGAAATCAATGAGGCATATGTAGACCAAGGCAGGGCATGAGTGTGCTTTTTATTTTTTTATTTTTTTGAAGGTTTCAAGTATACTTTATTTCTTCAAACATGCCATATTTTAGTGGGTACATAGTACATTACTTGGCATGAATTATGAGTTGATTTTTAAACAATTCAGTATTAAACCAGTTGGGATGATTACTGTTCTCTCCATTCTTTTGGGGTGACTCTGTCAACAGGTGACAGGTTCCACTCTATTCCAATTTGTGTTGCCGTATGTGCCCATACAGCAACACAGAAAGTGACTCCACTAGCTAATACAGTGTTACCATATTTGTCATGGAAATCAGGTGCCCGCTTCTGGTGGCTCTGCCTTGCCATTGCTTGCTGAATGCTTTGAACTCTGAGATGACTTAGTGCGTTTTTGGCCAAGGGAAATATCATGAAGCTGCACACAAAACGTTGCAACTACAGCTGCCGGCCCCTGGTACTTCCACCTCTAGCACCCTTGCAGAGTCCCCCATGAGTGTGCTTTTTAAAACACAAAATCTATTTCTTCTCTAACTGCCATAGCTAGAACTTCCAAAACTATGTTAAATAACAGGGGTGATTGTGTGGACCCTTGTCTTGTTCCTAATCCTAGAGGGAATGCTTTTAGTCTTTCACCCTGAGAATGATGTTTGCCATGGGCTTATCATATATGACCTTCACTATGTAGGAGTAAGTTCTTTCTATATTCATTTTTTAAACAGTTTTTTTTTTTTTTTTTTTTATCATAAATGGGTGCTGAATTTACCAAAGGCTTTTTTGACATCTATTGAGATTATCATATTGTGTTTAGCTTTCAGTTTGTTAATATGGTGTATCACATTGATTGATTTGCATATATTGAAAAATCTTTGCATCCCTGGGATAAACCTGACTTGACTATGATGTATTATCTTTTCAATGTGTTGTTGAATTCTGTTTGCTAGAATTTTAGGTTGAGGATTTTTGCATCTATATTCTTCAGTGATATGGGCCTGTACTTATTTTATGACATTTCTCCAAAGAATATTATTAGAGAAATGCAAATCAAAACTCATTATTAGAGAAATGCAAATCAAAACTATAGTAGTATAGTATAGTGCCAGTCAGATTAACCATCATCAAAAATGCTACAAACAATAAATGCAGGAAAGGGTGTGGAGAAAAGGAACCCTCTTGCATTGTTGGTGGGAATGTAAATTGATGCAGCCACTATGGAAGATGATATGGAGATTTCTCATAAAACTAGGAATAAAATCAATATATGACCCAGCAATCCCACTACTAGGCATATACCCTAAGGAAACCAAAACTGAAAAGACACATTACTTGGCATGAATTATGAGTTGATTTTTAAACAATTCAGTATTAAACCAGTTGGGATGATTACTGTTCTCTCCATTCTTTTGGGGTGACTCTGTCAACAGGTGACAGGTTCCACTCTATTCCAATTTGTGTTGCCGTATGTGCCCATACAGCAACACAGAAAGTGACTCCACTAGCTAATACAGTGTTACCATATTTGTCATGGAAATCAGGTGCCCGCTTCTGGTGGCTCTGCCTTGCCATTGCTTGCTGAATGCTTTGAACTCTGAGATGACTTAGTGCGTTTTTGGCCAAGGGAAATATCATGAAGCTGCACACAAAACGTTGCAACTACAGCTGCCGGCCCCTGGTACTTCCACCTCTAGCACCCTTGCAGAGTCCCCCATGAGTGTGCTTTTTAAAACACAAAATCTATTTCTTCTCTAACTGCCATAGCTAGAACTTCCAAAACTATGTTAAATAACAGGGGTGATTGTGTGGACCCTTGTCTTGTTCCTAATCCTAGAGGGAATGCTTTTAGTCTTTCACCCTGAGAATGATGTTTGCCATGGGCTTATCATATATGACCTTCACTATGTAGGAGTAAGTTCTTTCTATATTCATTTTTTAAACAGTTTTTTTTTTTTTTTATCATAAATGGGTGCTGAATTTACCAAAGGCTTTTTTGACATCTATTGAGATTATCATATTGTGTTTAGCTTTCAGTTTGTTAATATGGTGTATCACATTGATTGATTTGCATATATTGAAAAATCTTTGCATCCCTGGGATAAACCTGACTTGACTATGATGTATTATCTTTTCAATGTGTTGTTGAATTCTGTTTGCTAGAATTTTAGGTTGAGGATTTTTGCATCTATATTCTTCAGTGATATGGGCCTGTACTTATTTTATGACATTTCTCCAAAGAATATTATTAGAGAAATGCAAATCAAAACTCATTATTAGAGAAATGCAAATCAAAACTATAGTAGTATAGTATAGTGCCAGTCAGATTAACCATCATCAAAAATGCTACAAACAATAAATGCAGGAAAGGGTGTGGAGAAAAGGGAACCCTCTTGCATTGTTGGTGGGAATGTAAATTGATGCAGCCACTATGGAAGATGATATGGAGATTTCTCATAAAACTAGGAATAAAATCAATATATGACCCAGCAATCCCACTACTAGGCATATACCCTAAGGAAACCAAAACTGAAAAAGACACATGCACCTCATTCATTGCTGCACTATTTACAATAGCTATAACATGGAATCAACCTAGATGCCCATCAACAGATGAATGGATAAACAAATTGTGGTACATATATATATATATATATATATATATATATAGTGGAATATCACTCAGTCATAAAAAGGAATGCATCTGAGTCTAATGAGGTAATGAAACTAGAGCCTATTATACAGAGCAAAATAAGTCATAATGAGAAATATAAATATTATAAGCTAATGCATAGGGCTTCCCCTGGTGGTCCAGTGGGTAAGGACACCGCCTTGCAGTGCAAGGGACACCGGTTCGATCCCTAGCCTGGGAAGATCCCACCTGCTGCGGAGAGGCTGGACCAATGTGTCCAATCACCGAGCCAGAGCTCTGGAGCGCATGCGCCCAGAGCCGGCGCTCTGCAGCGACAGATGCCACCGCAATGGGAGGCCCACAGGAGCCAAAGAACAAAGACGGATGAAAAGGTGGGGGGAGGGTCCAAGGATATGCATATGAATGATCTGGGAACATACATGTAAAAAAATAAATAAATTAATAAATTAATTAATTAAAAAAAAATGGAGAAATGAAAGACCAATAGAAGTGGCCGGCCTGCTCCCCTCCCTCCCCAACCTGACCCCCGCCTAAAATAAAATAAAATAAATAAATAAATAAATAAGCTAATGCATATATATGGAACCTAGAAAGATGGGACTGATGAATTTATTTGAAGGACAGCAATGGAGAAACAACATAGAGAACAGGCTTATGGACACGGGGTGGAAGGAAGAGAGGGTGAGATGTATGAAGAGAGTAACATGAAAGCTTATATCACACTTAAAAATAGTAGTATAGTATAGTGCCAGTCAGATTAACCATCATCAAAAATGCTACAAACAATAAATGCAGGAAAGGGTGTGGAGAAAAGGGAACCCTCTTGCATTGTTGGTGGGAATGTAAATTGATGCAGCCACTATGGAAGATGATATGGAGATTTCTCATAAAACTAGGAATAAAATCAATATATGACCCAGCAATCCCACTACTAGGCATATACCCTAAGGAAACCAAAACTGAAAAAGACACATGCACCTCATTCATTGCTGCACTATTTACAATAGCTATAACATGGAATCAACCTAGATGCCCATCAACAGATGAATGGATAAACAAATTGTGGTACATATATATATATATATATATATATATATATAGTGGAATATCACTCAGTCATAAAAAGGAATGCATCTGAGTCTAATGAGGTAATGAAACTAGAGCCTATTATACAGAGCAAAATAAGTCATAATGAGAAATATAAATATTATAAGCTAATGCATAGGGCTTCCCCTGGTGGTCCAGTGGGTAAGGACACCGCCTTGCAGTGCAAGGGACACCGGTTCGATCCCTAGCCTGGGAAGATCCCACCTGCTGCGGAGAGGCTGGACCAATGTGTCCAATCACCGAGCCAGAGCTCTGGAGCGCATGCGCCCAGAGCCGGCGCTCTGCAGCGACAGATGCCACCGCAATGGGAGGCCCACAGGAGCCAAAGAACAAAGACGGATGAAAAGGTGGGGGGAGGGTCCAAGGATATGCATATGAATGATCTGGGAACATACATGTAAAAAAATAAATAAATTAATAAATTAATTAATTAAAAAAAAATGGAGAAATGAAAGACCAATAGAAGTGGCCGGCCTGCTCCCCTCCCTCCCCAACCTGACCCCCGCCTAAAATAAAATAAAATAAATAAATAAATAAATAAGCTAATGCATATATATGGAACCTAGAAAGATGGGACTGATGAATTTATTTGAAGGACAGCAATGGAGAAACAACATAGAGAACAGGCTTATGGACACGGGGTGGAAGGAAGAGAGGGTGAGATGTATGAAGAGAGTAACATGAAAGCTTATATCACACTATGTAAAACATACAGCCAGTCGGAATTTGCTGTATAATTCGGGGAACCCAAACAAGGGCTCTGTAACAACTTGGAGGGGTGTGATGGGGAGGGAGAAAAGAGGGAGAGTACATATGTATACCTATGGCTGATCATGTTGATATTTGACAGAAAACAACAAAATTCTATAAAGCAATTATCTTTCAATTAAAAAAAGAATTTAAAAATCTACAGATAATGCCAATGTTAAGTTCTAATTAATAACTAATATGCTTAAACAGAATACAAGGTTCACACTTAAAGCATGGTCAGTAAGTGCTTGTTAAATAGAACTTAGTTTGCAACAGTCTACCATCTCTCTGATTTTCCTCCTGGCTTCCCACTGCCTGTTCAAAGATGTTTAGTTTTAGGTAAGCCTCTATGAAAAGACTATGAGAATCCAGGAGAAAAATCAGGGAGATGCAGCTCAGCTTGTAAAGAATCACCTGAAATGAAGGAGACCCTGGTTCAATCCCTGAGGTGGGAAGATCCCCTGGAGAAAGGATAGGATACCAACTCCAGTATTCTTGGGCTTTTCTGGTAGCTCAGATCATAAAGAATCTGCCTGCAATGTGGGAGACCTGGGTTTGATCCCTGGCTTGGGAAGATCCCCTAGAGAAGGGAAAGGCTACCCACTCCAGTATTCTTGCCTGGAAAACTCCATGGCTCACCTATGGCTCTCAAAGAGTTGGGCACGACTGAGTGACTTTCACTTCACTCACCTTCCAAAACCTGTATGCCATGTCAAATCCATTGGATTCCTAGAGCATAGATCTCCATAGGAGAACAAGGACCCAGAGATGATAAATCCTCAGCCTGAAGAATCAGTACTCAGTGACTACATGTCTCAAGCAAGAGGAACCAGACTGGTACAGCTGACATCTTCCTGATGAGATTTGCTCTCTTGGTGACTGCAGTATTAAAGGTTTTCATGGGTAGTCTACTGAGACTCAAGGCTTGAGCATTAGACTGTTCTACTAACAAGGAAAAAATAAGCTCAAAAATAAAGACTTTAAGTTGATTGACTAGTAATTTCTGTATAGTATCTTTGATCAGGTTTAGAAGCAATTCTGCTATCATGACTAAGTGAATGATTGCGGGCAAGGAACATCTTCATTAGAGGTTCACAGTCTGATGTCTCTTCAGGACAGGACTAGTTGGAAGTATTCATCCTCCCCGCTTTCCCTGCTGCCTTCACAGATTCGAGTTCCCTGCCTCAGCTGGCAGTGGAGAGAGAGAAAGGAGAGGACCAAAGTGCTTCTTGCAAGACAGCCTATCCCTTGAAATAAAGACGCCAAGCATGGGGCTTCTCTGGTGGTCCAATGGGTAAAGAGTCTGTATTCTAGTGAAATGGGCACCAGTTTAATCCCTGGCCTGGGAAGATCCCATGCACCGCAGAGTGTCTGGGTACTGGTGTGCCCAGTTAAATAAAAGTCAGCACTCTGGAGTGCATGTGCTCAGAGCCAGTGCTGTGAAACAAGAGAGGCCACTGCTGTGGGAGGCCCACACAGGTGGAAGAATAAAAAGATGGATGAAAATAAATAAATAAATAAATACCAAAATTAAAAAAAAAAAAGAATGCCAAGCAGAACCATCTGGACACAGTGACAAAGTCAACCACAGTGGGGAAGTCCAGAACTTGCACATACTAGGACATCTGTTACAGGTCCTTACCTCAATTAATCCTAGTCATGTCAAGATAGGACCTGGAGGAGGGAAACAAGGGGTGAGAAGAAAGCTCTTGATAAACTCAAAGAGGAAAGAACTGTGAAATTAGTTTATTGGAACAGATCTGGGTGACTCAAGCAGCATGGCTTTGGGGACCATCTAATGGTGCAATACCAAGGGCTGAGAGGCCTTCCAGTCACACGGCCACACACCATGGCACCAGGGAGGCTCCAGCACATTGACTAATGTACTCCTTGAAGCTTGGTGCTCTGCCAGGTAGACACACGAGCACCCATTCACACCTTCTTATAGATTTGAGAAAGCCTGCTACATTGTTAGAAAGGAGGAAAGGCCAGAGGTGTGGCTAAGAAGCATCTTCTCAGAGGGCAAATCACTTAGAAGTGTAATTTGTCAATTAAAACTTAGTTTTATCTCATTTATTCTCACAGGCTGATGATCAAGGAACTCAAGGTAACTCGGATATCAAGTACCTTCACTAGTGACAGATTTAAATGGGAAAGAAGTAGCCATTTCCTTCTCTAGGAGATCTTCTCAACCCAGGGACAGAACTCAGGTCTCCTGCAGTGCAGGCAGATTCTTTACTATTTGAGTCACCAGGAAAGCCCTAAGAAAATATTAAGGATGCTATATACAGAGCAGCAGTCCTCAA
The DNA here is from genome assembly GCA_022376925.1 of Tragulus kanchil. Classification (NCBI taxonomy): domain Eukaryota; kingdom Metazoa; phylum Chordata; class Mammalia; order Artiodactyla; family Tragulidae; genus Tragulus; species Tragulus kanchil. The sequence continues at coordinate 7,842,792 of JAIOJX010000004.1, forward strand.
CCTTTTGGCACAAGTGGCCAGTTTCATGGAAGACAATTTTGGGGAAAGAAGGTTTGAGGATGATTCAAGTACATTACACTGACTGTGCAGTTTATTTCTATTATTACATCTGCTCGACCTCGGATCATCGGACATTAGATTTTGGAGGTTGGGGGCCCCTGGGAACTAATTAATCTCTGTAATTAATCTATCTGACAGACACTGTCATTGTGCAAAGAATTCCATTGGAAGAACAAGCTGCCCAGTAATTTTTAAAAGAAGTGTTCACATGTTTTACTCCAAGTATGTCTAACCAGGAGTACAGGAAAGTTATTGGGAAAATTTTTCAGGTGGATCTGCTGCTGGGCCAGAAAACATGTTGCTTTTATGTAAATATTATCTTCCAGTCACTTTGAAAGTGACCTCATCTTAGAACAGGTGACATTATTCTAAGCCCCTCTCCAAAGCTGACTTCCTATCCTTCTTCTTTTAACTACTCAATTATACTTATATTCATCTCACAGATTGCAGGCAATTTATATTTTTCTGTGTATAATTACTGAAGCCCATCAACAAGCATTAGCAGATGACCTCTAACAGAATCCCACATGCTCCCCATTACCTAGCTATGTAACTAGTCAATATAGAGTCTAGTGTTGCTGATGATTGACTTCTGGGAGAACAGACATATGTACAAGAGATGATAGGCAAATAGACCAAAATGGTTTACGGTCGGATTTTGTATCGTGTGACTCAGTCTATTAGGGAGGTAAATCAGAAAACAAATATCAATGTAGTTTGAGTCACTAAGGAAATTTTAGAAAAGGCTTAATGGGGCATCCCTGGTGATCCAGTGGCTAAGAACACCGCCTTGCAGTGCAAGGGGCGCCGGTTCCATCCCTGGCATGGGAAGATCCCATGTGCCGCGGCGCGGCTGGACTGATGTGTCCAATCACCGAGCCGGAGCTCTGGAGCGCATGCGTCCAGAGCCGGCGCTCTGCAACAACAAAGGCCACCGCGATGGGAGGCCCACAAGAGCCAAAAGAACAAAGACGGATGAAAATAGAGAAATGAAAGACCAATAGAAGTGACCCGCCCATCCCCCTCCCTCCCCACCCCACCCCCCCAAATAGATTAAAAAAAAAAAAAAAGAAAAGGCTAAATGTTTATTTGTGCTTGAAGGATGGGTAAAAAGAGTAAAGGAGGAAAGAGGCTGTAATTAAAACATAATGCTTGTTAACAAATTATCTGAACATTCTTTCTTGTGTTTGAGGAGTTCTCTACTATGTAAGATGAAATTGGCCAATTTAGAAGCTGCAAATATCATATGATCTTATTTCCAATTAGTCCTTTCAGTTTAGTCTTGGACTCATGACCTCGGTTTGCCATATCAAATGATCCTATCCCAGGCTCTTGATCAGAAGCTGGATGCTAAAGTAAGGATCATTTGTCACATGACCAGCTGTGGAAGATATTCTCTATAGCAATTTGAAACAATTGGAAGCAGTGTTTTTAGCTTCATAGCTTCATAGCTTCAAAGCTTGGCTTTCTGGTTCTCCTGAATATTATTATAAGCTACTATCCATTGTTTTAATAAATATAATTTTCTATTGAAACTAACCAGGGGTGATTTCTATTGTTCTCTACGAACAACACTGAATGAAGTAGGAATGTTGCACACAAATGAACACTAGACATAAGATGGAGACACATTAGCAACAGGAAGTAATAACCTGAATTGGAGGGATAATGGAAAAGGGAATCATCTTTTCTCAAATCTACCCAACAAGTTCATATATACTGATCAAATTAACCAGTGAACACCAGACACTTAAAAAAAGATAGATTGCCAGTCTGGATGAAGAGGTTGGACCAATCTCTAGTTCTTTTCCCAAGTTAATCTCAATACATGATCATCTCATAATATGACCATTCTCTCTAGTTGGACAGGCTAGCCAAGGCTATAATATGACTTCTTCCATTTGGATCTTAATATACCATCTCTGGGGGGCTGTAGTCCATGGGGTCTCAAAGAGTCAAACACAACTGAGCATCTGAGCACTGGGGACTTCCCAGGTGGCATTAGTGGTAAAGACCCCTTCTGCTAACATGGGAGATATAAGAGACTTGGGTTCGATCCCGGGGTTGGGAAGATCCCTTGGAAGAACTTGGGTTCGATACCTGGGTTTGGAAAACCCTTGGAAGAGGGTAACCTACTCCAGTATTCTTGCCTGGAGTATCCCATGGACAGAGGAGATTGGCAGGCTGGAGTTTACAGAGTCACAAAGAGTCAGACAAGACTGAAACAACTTAGCATGCAGGCATGCATCCTAACAAGACAATTCTCTGGAGAAAAGTTGAGGATGATGAGTCTAAAAATATGTTATATAAGCATCCTGGAAAATAATCCACTACGAAACTTGCTTAAAATGCAGATTCCCTGGCCAGTCCTTCTAAGACTTTTTTCAATAGATTATTGTGGAAGGCCCCAGGAACTGCATGTTAATAAATCACCTGGGTTGTCCTGGATCACTTGACATTAGGGAACCAGTGGGGCAATGGGCTTAGAGTGAGTTTAGCACATCATGTGAAAGTACCATTTCATTTCCATCCTGGAACTAAAACTTCTATGGAGTTTTTCTTCAAGTTCTATACACCAGAAACAGGTTCTGTTTCTATGTAGTTTCCCGATTGATCAATACATCATTCTTTATTCTTACAATCTCATAGAAGTAGGATCTACTTACTGCTTTACTGCATTTTGGGGATTAAGAAATTTACATAATATAAAGACATTATGTCTTGGCAGAAATATTCTGTCTTGTTAGAAATACTCTGTAATGGTCAACAACTACTGAAGCAGACAGTTTAAACCAGAATGCATCCATCATGACTCTGGTGTTTATCCTTTCCAAATACACTAAGAACATGATTCCTATGCATACAGATCCAAAGATATGGAGAAAATAAGTCTGATGAAAAGGAACCAGGTTTATGGAAAAATGCAAACTAAAGGTCATCAGCAAAGGGCATGTTTGTGGGTGTAAACAATACAGCAAAAACTAAACTGCCACCTTCCCATCACATGTTTCTTAATTATGGTAGTATGGATTCTCAAGAGCTTGGTGTTTACTTTCTGGGGTTATACTTGTTTGCCTTGGTTGCTGGAACAAATTAGCATAACCTGGATAAATTAAAGCAACAGAAATGGATTCTTTCACAATCTTGGAGGCAGAAGTCTGAAGCCATTGTGCCAGAATCTCCAAACTCTCTCTGAAGACTCTCTGGGACACAATCTCTGCCTCTTCCAGCCTCTGGTAGCTCTGTTGCCATTCTTGGCCACACCAAACTAATGTCTGCCCCTCCAGTCATACTGTCTCCTTTACTATGTTGGTCAACTCTCCCTCTGCCCCACTACTACAAGAACACTTATTGTTTTAAGGTTTACGTAGAGAATCCAGGATAAGACCCTTCTCTCAAAATTCTTAAATATATATAAGGTAATATTTACTCATATAAATAATATTCACAGGTTCCAAGAATTAGGACACTGACGTATCTTTTGGGGGCACCATACAGGGGACTTTAGATTTAGGAGGAGACTATATCCCTTTCAATGCAAAATTATTTGTGTATTTCTTTTTCTGGAGAAGGTTCATAGTTTTGATTAGATTCACAAAATGTTCTTGATGCAAAAAAAAACTTTTTAAAATTACCGCTTCAGTAAAACAGGGGTTTGAACAATACTTGGAAAATATATAGTCTAACTTCCTCAACTGGCAATACAAGATACATTGAAAGTTTTTGTTGCATCTCTCCCCCCACTTCCTTCTCTCTCTCCAAGAGTCCCTGGGCTACACTGAGACAGCTTATATGGAATCCACCCTTAGCACACAAACTAACAAAATGGAGAATTTGCCTGTCACTGTGCTGCTTCACTCACATCAATGCTTATCTCTGAGCCTCAGATACTCTAATCTTCATAGATGTGAAACAGTCTGGAATGAAGCAATTTTCTAAGGTCTTTCCTGATATATCCCAAGACTAGGAGGTCATTACAAAGTGATACCTGTCCCCAGCCCACCATGAAAACCTCATGACTTCTGCTGGATCAACGAACACACCTCCAGATCTCCTGCCATCACTCCTTCCTCATCTAGCTCCCACCCAGAGAAAAACTGAAACAATTTTAAATTCTTTTGTTCTAAGAAACTAGGATGGGGTTTCTCTCAAAAATTAGCAGTCATGAAACCCTTCTAATATCTGGTAAGGGGGCTTTCTAGGCAGAAGGATTACAAGAGCACAAGAGAAAGAAAGGAGGTTAAGCCTATAGACAGAACATGGAAAGATGAGTGTTCTGCAAATTCCTCGTATCAGGTGGTTCCTCTGGATGCCTTTCTCCTTTTAGAGCATCTCTTTTCATTTCAGTGTCCCATCCCCCCTTTGCCTGCCACATCTTTTGTGGGGTCATGCCAGGAGACCTGTGGGATCTTAGTCATCAAACCCAGGTCCTCAGCACTGAAAACGCTGATTCCTAACCACGGGACTACCAGCAAAGTCCCATGCCACACATTTTTTCTATTCTTATTTTAGATGCTCAACTTTAGTATTTTACTACAAACTCACCTATGATTCCCAAAGATGAACTGCCATGTAAAAACATGCATATATGCCATATTTGTGAAACTCATATTTAATAACTATAACTCACTTCAACTGAAATGTACAGCCTACTGTACAGCTTAGTTCTGCTGTAAAACAATTACAGGCAACTACTAAAATTTGAAAAATGCCCATGAATCACCCCCAATCATCTTGCATACATGTGGCATTCATTACATCTTTGGGAAATACTGCCTTCATTAATTCATGTACTTATTCCACATGTGCCTGCTGCATGCCATAATCTGTTTCCCATCCCAGTGGTAAGTCTCTTAATAACCCTAAGGAATGAATATGTATGACCCAGATTTGAAAGGAATCCACCCATCATGCAAAAGAAGAGAACAGACTTTCAGGGTCATTTGAGACATCTGCTTTTCCACAGCCATGTATATTGCATCTCTTGGGAAAGCTTTTTTTTTTTTTTAAAGGAAAAGATTCCAGGAAATCAACTCATGACTCATAGATTCATTGTCAGTTTTTTCAGCTTTTACCCCTAGTTAGTGATGCCCTGCCTAGCAATCAGTTTTGTAACTCAGTCATACTCTGTACTGTGAATTGGGCAGTTTTAGAAAGCCTAAGTCTCTAGATTGATCACACACTTGCAAAGAGAAACACTGCGTCAGGACAAATGGAAGATATGTTTTATTTAAAGAGCGAGAGGGATATGCTTATGAATAATCTGGGAACATACATGTCGGTGAATAACAAAACTCTGTAAAATCTTTAAAGAATAAAAAAAAAAAAAAAAAGGAGCGAGAGGTGTAGAATGGAAAGAACAATTTTCTACATTGAGATTGAGAATGAAAGCAACAGATCATGTAGATGAGAAGTCCTTGGGTTCTTACAGACTACAAGCCTAGAGACAGATGTGACCATGGCAAGCACTCCATGGTCTACAAGCACAAAGACCAAGTACCTGGAAAAGAAACCAGAGCTGAAAGGGGAGTCACAGACAGGTTCTACCACTGTCTGTAATGGTACTGGACTTGGAGCCTTTGCTTCTGCTCTTTCAGACTCATTGCTTTGCCTACGTAAGTTTAAAATGTCAATAAATGAGTCTTATATATCATGACTATCAGAAGCATAGGCTCTAGAGTCAAATATGCTTGGGTTAGCTTCTGTACAGCAAAAGAAACTGCAAAAAAAGCTGAACAGATAACCCACAGAATGGGAGAAAACCATAGCAAATGAAACAACAGACAAAGAATTACCTAGCAATACTAAAATTTGAAATGCCCATGAATCACCCCCAATCATCTTGCATACATGTGGCATTCATTACATCTTTGGGAAATACTGCCTTCATTAATTCATGTACTTATTCCACATGTGCCTGCTGCATGCCATAATCTGTTTCCCATCCCAGTGGTAAGTCTCTTAATAACCCTAAGGAATGAATATGTATGACCCAGATTTGAAAGGAATCCACCCATCATGCAAAAGAAGAGAACAGACTTTCAGGGTCATTTGAGACATCTGCTTTTCCACAGCCATGTATATTGCATCTCTTGGGAAAGCTTTTTTTTTTTTTTAAAGGAAAAGATTCCAGGAAATCAACTCATGACTCATAGATTCATTGTCAGTTTTTTCAGCTTTTACCCCTAGTTAGTGATGCCCTGCCTAGCAATCAGTTTTGTAACTCAGTCATACTCTGTACTGTGAATTGGGCAGTTTTAGAAAGCCTAAGTCTCTAGATTGATCACACACTTGCAAAGAGAAACACTGCGTCAGGACAAATGGAAGATATGTTTTATTTAAAGAGCGAGAGGGATATGCTTATGAATAATCTGGGAACATACATGTCGGTGAATAACAAAACTCTGTAAAATCTTTAAAGAATAAAAAAAAAGAAAAAAAAAGGAGCGAGAGGTGTAGAATGGAAAGAACAATTTTCTACATTGAGATTGAGAATGAAAGCAACAGATCATGTAGATGAGAAGTCCTTGGGTTCTTACAGACTACAAGCCTAGAGACAGATGTGACCATGGCAAGCACTCCATGGTCTACAAGCACAAAGACCAAGTACCTGGAAAAGAAACCAGAGCTGAAAGGGGAGTCACAGACAGGTTCTACCACTGTCTGTAATGGTACTGGACTTGGAGCCTTTGCTTCTGCTCTTTCAGACTCATTGCTTTGCCTACGTAAGTTTAAAATGTCAATAAATGAGTCTTATATATCATGACTATCAGAAGCATAGGCTCTAGAGTCAAATATGCTTGGGTTAGCTTCTGTACAGCAAAAGAAACTGCAAAAAAAGCTGAACAGATAACCCACAGAATGGGAGAAAACCATAGCAAATGAAACAACAGACAAAGAATTAACCTCCAAAATCTACAAGCAAAACAGACAACTCAACATTTGAAAAATGAACCACCCAATCAAAAAATGGGAAAAGGACCTAAACAGACATCTCTCTAAAGAGGACATAGAGATGGCCCCAAAACACATGAAACGATGCTCAACCTCACTTATTATTAGAGAAATGCAAATCAAAACTACAAGGAGATACCACCTCACACCCATCAGAATAGCCATCATCCACAAATCAACAGACAATAAATGCTGGAGAGGGTGCAGAGAAAAGGGAACACTCTTGCATTGCCGGTGGAATGTAAATTGATACAGTCACTGTGGAAGACAGTATGGAGATTCCTTAAAAAACTAAAAATAGAAGCACCATATGACCCAGTAATCCCACTCTTAGGCTTATATCCTGATGAAATCAAAACTGAAAGGAGCACCTGTGCCCCAATGTTCATTGCAGCTGTCTATACAATAATCAGAACATGGAAGCAACCTAGATGTCCTTCGACGAATGAATGGATAAAGAAGCCCTGGTACATATATACAATGGAATACTACTCAGCTGTTAAAAGAAATGCAGAAGACTCAGTCCTAATGAGGTGGCTGGATCTAGAACCTATCATAAAAAGTGAAGAATAAGTACAGTATATTAACACATATATATATGGAATCTAGAAGAATGGCAATGATAACACACAGTGAAGCAATGAAAAAACAGACATGGAGAATAGACACATAGAAATTGTGGGGAATGAACAGTGGGTGAGAGGCGTAAAGGAAGTGGCAATGAAAGCACATGGAGGGGATAAGCAAGTTAAAACCAGAGCTGAAAGGGGAGTCACAGACAGGTTCTACCACTGTCTGTAATGGTACTGGACTTGGAGCCTTTGCTTCTGCTCTTTCAGACTCATTGCTTTGCCTACGTAAGTTTAAAATGTCAATAAATGAGTCTTATATATCATGACTATCAGAAGCATAGGCTCTAGAGTCAAATATGCTTGGGTTAGCTTCTGTACAGCAAAAGAAACTGCAAAAAAAGCTGAACAGATAACCCACAGAATGGGAGAAAACCATAGCAAATGAAACAACAGACAAAGAATTAACCTCCAAAATCTACAAGCAAAACAGACAACTCAACATTTGAAAAATGAACCACCCAATCAAAAAATGGGAAAAGGACCTAAACAGACATCTCTCTAAAGAGGACATAGAGATGGCCCCAAAACACATGAAACGATGCTCAACCTCACTTATTATTAGAGAAATGCAAATCAAAACTACAAGGAGATACCACCTCACACCCATCAGAATAGCCATCATCCACAAATCAACAGACAATAAATGCTGGGGAGGGCGCAGAGAAAAGGGCACACTCTTGCATGGCCGGTGGAATGTAAATTGATACAGTCACTGTGGAAGACAGTATGGAGATTCCTTAAAAAACTAAAAATAGAAGCACCATATGACCCAGTAATCCCACTCTTAGGCTTATATCCTGATGAAATCAAAACTGAAAGGAGCACCTGTGCCCCAATGTTCATTGCAGCTGTCTATACAATAATCAGAACATGGAAGCAACCTAGATGTCCTTCGACGAATGAATGGATAAAGAAGCCCTGGTACATATATACAATGGAATACTACTCAGCTGTTAAAAGAAATGCAGAAGACTCAGTCCTAATGAGGTGGCTGGATCTAGAACCTATCATAAAAAGTGAAGAATAAGTACAGTATATTAACACATATATATATGGAATCTAGAAGAATGGCAATGATAACACACAGTGAAGCAATGAAAAAACAGACATGGAGAATAGACACATAGAAATTGTGGGGAATGAACAGTGGGTGGGAGGCGTAAAGGAAGTAGCATGAAAACCTATACTGTCATATGTGAAAAGAATAGCTACTGTCATTGTGCTATGAGAAAAGGGGATCCTGCAGGGGCACTGTGCGACAGCCTGGAGGGGTGGGGTGAGGGGGATATACATATGACTTATCTGAGATCATACATATTTGTAAACAACAAAACTCTGTAAGAATAAAAATTAAAATTAAAATTAAAAAAAAATGCTTTTGTTCAAATGCTGGTTTCATCACCTTCTAACTATGTTTCTAGAAAAAATATTTGAGTCTCAGTTGCCTCCAACACAATACATATGATTGGAAGAATCGAAGGTGGCCATGCATGAACAAATGGCCTATATCTTCTACCCAGCAAATGTTCAGGAAATATAGCCAAGATCCTCACCACTCTATTAATTAATCACCACTCTATTAACCCAAGTCAGGAATCAGACGTGAATAATGGTGAGACCAAAGGTGAGCTGTAATAATACAAAAGTGAAAATGGAGTGGATACTTGTAGATAAATGCCAACTTCGAGTTGTAATTAGACAGTTTCCAAGGACCAAATGCCAAACATATCCAGAGTATTCATCAGTCCCTACAGTGGCTTTTAATAATAGGAGTTCATGGGCTTCCCTGGTGGTCCAGTGGTTAAGGACATTGCCTTGCAGTACAAGGAGCACCACTTCGATCCCTGGCCTAGGAAGATAATCACGTGTCGTGGAGCAGCTGGACCAATGTGTCTAACTACCAAGCCGGTTCTTGGCAGTGAGAGAGGCCAATGCTATGAGAGGCCCACACAGGCCAAAGAATAAAGACGGATGAAAATAAATAAATGAAAGACCAATAGAAGTGGCCAAAAACAATTAATTAATTAAAATAACAATAATAATAATAGGAGTCCCTGGGCCACACCTTAGGAGGGAAGATCTCTTGCAATAGGTTTATAACCGAGCAAGACTCAATAGGGCCTTCCCACAACAGACACCCAGTCCATTTTCAGCTGTCCTATATGGTCTGCCTGCCTTTGTCCATAGAAGGACTTTAGTCAAATAATCTAATAAGAGATGTGATAAAATGCAGAAAGAAAAGGAAACAGTTAAGCAAGACAAAATAATAATAAACTCAAGAACCTTATCTACTCCTCAAGTGCTACTGGTAATACTCTGAGCCATGTTGTTTGAGCTGTTTTGCAGATATAGAAACCCCTACCAGGTGGAAGAAGCTACATGTATGTTGCCTAAAAGCATGTAGACACCAGAGGGTCTGGAGCTAGAAGGTTGCTGATGCTGAATCCTAATTACCTCACCACCAACCAGCCAAGTGTACATCTACAAGCTGATTATGCACTCCACACCCTCCTTTACCCTATCTTTTAAAAACTTTCCCTGAAAGCTTTTGAGAATTTGGGGCCTTTGGAACCCTAGCTACCCTGGACTCCTTGCTTGGCACCCTGCAGTCAACAGTGCCCTTTGTTTCACCACAACCCATCATCAGTAGGTTGGGTTTACAGCATGCAGGTGAGCAGAACCTAGTTTAGTTTACTAACAGGTCTAAATGGAGTTGCTGAGATTTATTATATTTTTGAGCATTTAAGGGGTTAGTTTAAGCACAAAGAACTTACAAAAATCCTTCTGTCTGTATGGGTGAGAGATAAAACATCTGTCATATGTTTCTAGGATTTATGTTTTTTGAAAACCTCTAGTCCCCTTCACCGTCCTGTTCTCTCAATAGGCTATTCCAATGGGCACCAAAAAAGTACCTACCCCTTGTTGAAGGCAAGTCTTCTTTGCTAATCTCACCTGGTCTCCCAATTACACCCCTCCCTGTGCTTTAACAAAAAGCCATGCAAATCACAGACCCAAGTCACACTCTATCCTCAGGCTTAGAGACTTGGAAGCAACACGCTTTGTGGTCATAAACCCTCTCCTTATCTGCTAAATCTGCACAAGGGTCTACACACTTCAACATGGCTGGAAGAGGTCCCAGCCTCACATGCTGGGAAGCTAATTCCTGGCAATGGACTCATCAGAGGGCAGCCAGTCCCAGAGCACCGCTCTCCTACAAATGCTCTGCAGGGTTCAGACTGGATATTTTAGTTTAACTGCACCTCTCTCATAGTCTCATGCAATTCCTCCCCAGAGAAACCCTGACAAAGATGTCAAATCTGAAGAACACATCAATGAATTGGACCCAGTAACACACCAGAGAGTCAGAATAGATCAAATCTCCTTTCTGTCAGTCTGCAGGCTTAATTACAGCACCTCCACTTCTCATTACCCACCTTTCTTTGCAGACTGTGTAAGCAGAGGGACCTCAGAAGACTTAACAAATGCCGAGGTTACAGGGTTCCAAGAGATACACCCTTGGGACTCTATGAAGTATGTTTTAAGCAATAGTGAACAGAAAACCAACCTGTAGAGTTATTTGGATGAAAGTCACCGTATAAAATGCACCTCATTATCATTATCATTAAGCAACTGTTCAGGCAAGATGAACAAAATGGCCTCCCCATCCTCTCCTGCCTGGAGTGAAGAAAAGGACTGAATTTTGGTCCCTGTCCATCGACAGAAAAAAATGCAGTGCAGGAGGAAATTTTGGCATCTGATTTGTGAGCTGAGGGTCCTTAAGAGACAATGTGCCTTATTTTCCATTTACAAATGCTTTGAAATTCTTAGGCCAGGTTCTGACCCAAGTCTTTGCCCCCCTGAGGAAATGCTATACTCCATGAGGAAATGACTCACCCTTGTGTTGGCACTGAAGGTAGAAGCACACTGTGGGCATGAAGGAAGAAGCTGGACAGACAAGTAGACCTCAAGGCCCATGGAGCACATTGGCAAAAAACAGAAGCCTACTCCCTGCATTCAATTAAATAGAAGCACAGTAATGCTGATGGACAACACCTGGCTAAAGGGGGTTGGGTCATGCCATATCACCATGGAGACTCCTAACACCTCTAATAAGGACCACGTGGCTACCTGTTGACTACTAAGTAGTAAAAGAAACAGCTCTCCAAGAAATGGAGGATAGAACAGGAGCTCTCAAATTAGCATGTACCAGAATCAACTGGAGAAGGTGTAAAATAGATTTCAGGGTCTAGAGTTTCAAACTCAGGAGGTCTATATCTGGGCCTAAGAATAAGCTTTTCTTATAAAATTGCAGGGAATCCTGACACTGCTAGCCCAGGGAAGACACTGATAGAGGATAAGAGGTCAGAGCTGATGAGGGAGAAATATTGGACCTACACCCCTGGCGCACTTGTTAACCTCAAGTCCATCACTTCCCCTTTCTGGCCTTATCTGAGACATCTGAATAAGAGCAAGCATCTCAGAGAATGTCTTTTCATCAACGACCGTATTACCCAGGCTGCTGGTGAAATGCAGATGCCTGGGCCCAAGCCATCATATATCAGAATTCTAGGACTAGTGCCTAAGTTTAGGTAGCTTCACCATCACACTAGCTGATTTTTTATAATCATTAAAGTTGGAACATGGCTAAACTCCAAAACCTCTAGTATATCTGTGAGCTCAAAGAGGCCATAGAGACAATAACTGACATCTCCATGGGTAAGTAAACGTTGGGGATTCAAATCCAGACAGATTATTTTGAAAGAATAAACCAAATACTGGCTATCTACTAAGATTCACCATACTGCTTATAAAACAAAATACATGCAAATTCCCACATTTAAATGCACATTTTCAGTATCAGAGTGAAGGAGAAAAAGGTAAGAAAATTTGAGGGGGAAGTCAATAAACTTTCAAACCCCTTCTCATCTTCCTGTTTTTCTCATAGTGCTGATCACCTATGGTAGGTTTGTCCAGCAAAACAGAACCAAGAGGACATAATGTGAGAGAGAGAGAGACAGCAGAGAGAGAGAGATTATTTGAATGGATTGATTCACTGTGGAAGACAAAACCAAAATCTGCAGGCTGTAGGCTTGAGATCTGGGTAGGAAAAGATGTTACAGTCTAAGGTCAAAGACCTGCTGGTATTGGGTTGGCCAACACATTTGTTTGAGTTTTTCCATATTATTGTATGGAAACACCCAGATGAAATTTTTAAACAACCAATACAATTCTTTCTTCATTAGGGAGGTGTTTGCTCTATTAAGGCCTTCCATTTACTGGATATGGACAATTTACTATGGAGGGCAATCTTATTTACTCAAAGTCCACCCATTTTAATGTTCATCTCATTTAAGAAAAAAGCCCCATAGAAATAACCAGAATAATGTGTGAGCCAATATCTGAACACTGTAGCCCAGCCAAATCAGCATATAAAATGAACCATCACATCACCCTCTAACCCACTACATAGCATACTTATCTTTCCTGTCATGTACTAAGAGCATGTAAGTGGCTTTACTAGAGCAGTGTTTGTCTGCTTCATTCATTGATGCATTTTTAGAGAAAGGAACACTAATGGGTAGTAGGAACATGGTAACTATCTCTTAAAGAGATATTTATCGTATGATTATCCTCCTCACCTTCATCCAGTGTCAGATGGTTATTTTGGAAAAAGCAAATTTTCAACCCCTATCTGTTCCTCCTCACATGCCATGTTATTTCCATTTCTATTATAAATCATTCATCTTTAGAAATACCATTAAGTCTTAGGATTCTCCCAAATACAGGGAGTGTATTTATTCATTGAATAGGGTCTGTGTCTTTTAAAATCCAAGGATGACCCTTGGCCTTGGATATGGGTGTTCTCTCTCTTCTGCCAGAGAGGCTGTTAGGGTTTTTCCTCCACATGATGAAGGAGTACCCCAACTTTCTCATTACCAAAAGAAATCTGGGTGCTAGGCAGTCCAGGACATAGATTATGGTGATAATTGGAAATCATTTACAGCTTTTATATCCCTGTTACCTTTTGGCTGTCTGAGTTATGGAATTCCTACTGCTAAGATTCACACTGACAGGCTGTGGCTCCTGCGGTTTCTTTCTCTTCTTTTCTCATCTCGCATTCATGACTCTGAACTTGACAGTTATTTATGGATAATTCCTAGGCATGGCCCTCAGTGGTGAAGGAACAGTGCTATGGATATTCATAACCTGTGTGGAAATATGTTTCAATAACTGACTGACCAATCCTATCAAAAAGAAACAGAATGAAAATTGATACAGCCTTTCGGAAACCAATCGGCGGTAACGTGGATCAAGAAATGTGACCCTTTTCTTTGACCCAGTAATTTCACTTTGGAGATTCTACTCTAAATGTCAGGAAAGATTTATACTCAAAATGTCTATCATGATATTCAAACAGAAAACACTGATAACATGTTCTTCATTAGGGAGGTGTTTGCTCTATTAAGGCCTTCCATTTACTGGATATGGACAATTTACTATGGAGGGCAATCTTATTTACTCAAAGTCCACCCATTTTAATGTTCATCTCATTTAAGAAAAAAGCCCCATAGAAATAACCAGAATAATGTGTGAGCCAATATCTGAACACTGTAGCCCAGCCAAATCAGCATATAAAATGAACCATCACATCACCCTCTAACCCACTACATAGCATACTTATCTTTCCTGTCATGTACTAAGAGCATGTAAGTGGCTTTACTAGAGCAGTGTTTGTCTGCTTCATTCATTGATGCATTTTTAGAGAAAGGAACACTAATGGGTAGTAGGAACATGGTAACTATCTCTTAAAGAGATATTTATCGTATGATTATCCTCCTCACCTTCATCCAGTGTCAGATGGTTATTTTGGAAAAAGCAAATTTTCAACCCCTATCTGTTCCTCCTCACATGCCATGTTATTTCCATTTCTATTATAAATCATTCATCTTTAGAAATACCATTAAGTCTTAGGATTCTCCCAAATACAGGGAGTGTATTTATTCATTGAATAGGGTCTGTGTCTTTTAAAATCCAAGGATGACCCTTGGCCTTGGATATGGGTGTTCTCTCTCTTCTGCCAGAGAGGCTGTTAGGGTTTTTCCTCCACATGATGAAGGAGTACCCCAACTTTCTCATTACCAAAAGAAATCTGGGTGCTAGGCAGTCCAGGACATAGATTATGGTGATAATTGGAAATCATTTACAGCTTTTATATCCCTGTTACCTTTTGGCTGTCTGAGTTATGGAATTCCTACTGCTAAGATTCACACTGACAGGCTGTGGCTCCTGCGGTTTCTTTCTCTTCTTTTCTCATCTCGCATTCATGACTCTGAACTTGACAGTTATTTATGGATAATTCCTAGGCATGGCCCTCAGTGGTGAAGGAACAGTGCTATGGATATTCATAACCTGTGTGGAAATATGTTTCAATAACTGACTGACCAATCCTATCAAAAAGAAACAGAATGAAAATTGATACAGCCTTTCAGAAACCAATCGGCGGTAACGTGGATCAAGAAATGTGACCCTTTTCTTTGACCCAGTAATTTCACTTTGGAGATTCTACTCTAAATGTCAGGAAAGATTTATACTCAAAATGTCTATCATGATATTCAAACAGAAAACACTGATAACAGTTTAAATGTTCGACATACAGTTTTGGTTAAATTGCAGTTATTCAGAAGAATAAAAACAGGTATCCTAAATATTATTTGCAAAATTTACATGTAAATAAAACTCTTCATTATGTTACACAAAAATTCAGTACATAAAGTTATTTCATAAAATATTATCCAATACAAAACTGAAGAAAAAATAAACTCATTCAAAAAAAAAAAAAAGAATGAAAGGAGGGAAGAAAGACAATAAAACATAATTTTTATTTGGTTAAACTGTGAGTGATTGTCCCTCTTTAAAAATGTCTCAGGTTTTAGGTATAATGCATATATACTACTTTTTATCCTGCATGCTGTAAGTAAGGACACAGTTCGACATATTAATTTTCAGGAGATATATATTTAATTAGTGTTCCCCAATGGCTCAGTGAGTAAAGAATCTGTCTTCAATGCAAAAGACACAGGAGACACGGGTTTGATCCCTAAGTTGGGAAGAGCCCCTAAAGGAAGAAATAGCACTCCAGTATTCTTGCCTGAAAATATCCATGAACAGAGGAGCTTGGTGGGCTACAGTCCATGGGGTCACAAAAGAGGTGGACATGACAGAGTGACTGAACACACAACACACTAATCTCTTTTACCATAGTCAAGGCCAAAATTGATATTTTCACTTCTTTTCAGCATCTCCCAATCTCTCTGTCTGAAGCTGGATGGTTTCTCTCTTTCCTTGTCCATTCTTCCACTAGGTAGCCCTTCTGTAGATGGACAATGTCATTTATTTTTCAAGTGTGGATATTATGAGAGGGAGACAGGTGGTATTAATAATAATAATACAGAGACAACAGGCATAAACTAGGACTGTCCAGGGCAAGCGAGAATGTAGGGTCAACTTCTCCAGAGAGTCTCTACTTTAACAGGCAAGGGTGGGAGTGGTGAAGGAACAGTGCTATGGATATTCATAACCTGTGTGGAAATATGTTTCAATAACTGACTGACCAATCCTATCAAAAAGAAACAGAATGAAAATTGATACAGCCTTTCGGAAACCAATCGGTAACGTGGATCAAGAAATGTGACCCTTTTCTTTGACCCAGTAATTTCACTTTGGAGATTCTACTCTAAATGTCAGGAAAGATTTATACTCAAAATGTCTATCATGATATTCAAACAGAAAACACTGATAACAGTTTAAATGTTCGACATACAGTTTTGGTTAAATTGCAGTTATTCAGAAGAATAAAAACAGGTATCCTAAATATTATTTGCAAAATTTACATGTAAATAAAACTCTTCATTATGTTACACAAAAATTCAGTACATAAAGTTATTTCATAAAATATTATCCAATACAAAACTGAAGAAAAAATAAACTCATTCAAAAAAAAAAAAAAAGAATGAAAGGAGGGAAGAAAGACAATAAAACATAATTTTTATTTGGTTAAACTGTGAGTGATTGTCCCTCTTTAAAAATGTCTCAGGTTTTAGGTATAATGCATATATACTACTTTTTATCCTGCATGCTGTAAGTAAGGACACAGTTCGACATATTAATTTTCAGGAGATATATATTTAATTAGTGTTCCCCAATGGCTCAGTGAGTAAAGAATCTGTCTTCAATGCAAAAGACACAGGAGACACGGGTTTGATCCCTAAGTTGGGAAGAGCCCCTAAAGGAAGAAATAGCACTCCAGTATTCTTGCCTGAAAATATCCATGAACAGAGGAGCTTGGTGGGCTACAGTCCATGGGGTCACAAAAGAGGTGGACATGACAGAGTGACTGAACACACAACACACTAATCTCTTTTACCATAGTCAAGGCCAAAATTGATATTTTCACTTCTTTTCAGCATCTCCCAATCTCTCTGTCTGAAGCTGGATGGTTTCTCTCTTTCCTTGTCCATTCTTCCACTAGGTAGCCCTTCTGTAGATGGACAATGTCATTTATTTTTCAAGTGTGGATATTATGAGAGGGAGACAGGTGGTATTAATAATAATAATACAGAGACAACAGGCATAAACTAGGACTGTCCAGGGCAAGCGAGAATGTAGGGTCAACTTCTCCAGAGAGTCTCTACTTTAACAGGCAAGGGTGGGAGTGGGGCTTCATTCCCGAACACCTACCAGCTGCAGATATAAGGCTTGGTCTCTTGTTCTTCCTTCAGTTTCTAGAACACCAGGCTGAGGTTCTTGGTATACCCCTGGGCAGGCACAATTTCAGGCTTAATTCTTTTCTTTGGTGGACTGGATTCCCTTGATCTTTGTTTTTGGATCCTGTAAAATGTCCTCAAGGTTGAACAAAGTCAACTGTGTATTTAAATAACTTTTCCTGCATTTTATCCAGGATCCTTGGTGGATAGTAGATGTTTTCCCTCCACTCCAACCCAACTTTCTAGTCCATGAATTGCCAGAATTATGCAGAGGACAATTAGTGCTTATTACATCTCCTCAAAAGTTTTTGAAAAATACATTTGCCAAGAGTCTCTCCAGAGATTCAGTAGCTGATTCATAGACCAAAAGTATGACACTTGCATCAGATTGCATAGTCTATAGTGAAGAAGTCAGTACTGAATGCACGAAGTCAGGCATTTTGGTTCAAAATGAACACTCACTTAATTATTTGTAAAATAAAAGAAAAGGTGAATGAATGAACAACCATTTATAAAATCACATAACGATTGATTGTGTTTTATAAAAATATCCTACTTACTTTCTAGTTCAAAAAGTATGCAGCTCAATTGTTTAACCTCAAAATAGTTTAAATAATTCCACTAGCTTATTGCCTGCTTATGTGAGGAATAATTATCCAGATTTTTTTTGACTAGTTCATTTTATTGAATGTGGATATTATATATTTAAAAAGTCAATTTATAAAAGATCTAATGAAGAGAGAAGATAAAACTGTCTTTCATTCTCCAAAGACAAAAAACACATATTCTATTAGCAAGCTAAGTTCATAACTGTGAGAAAAAAATCAAATTTCCTAAAAACATTTTAAAGGATATTTATTGCTTTTTGTTTTGGCAGAAAGCAAAGAGAAACCAAAGAGCCTCTTAATGAAGGTGAAAGAAGAGAGTGAAAAAAATGGCCTAAAACTCAACATTCAAAAAATGAAGATCATGGCATCTGGTCCCATCACTCTGTGGCAAATAGATGGGCAAACAATGGAAACAGTGACAGACTGTCTTTGTGGGCTCCAGAATCACTCTGAATGGTGACTGCAGCCATGAGATTAAAAGATGCTTGCTCCTTGGAAGAAAAGCTACGACAAACCTACACAGCATATTCAAAAGCAGAAACATCGCTGACAACAAAAGTCCATATAGTCAAAGCTATGGTTTTTCCAGTAGTCAAGTATATATGTGAGAGTTGGACCATAAAGAAGGCTGAGCACTGAAGAAATGATGCCTTTGAACTGTGGTGCTGGAGAAGGCTCTTGAGAAGTCCCTTGGACTGCAAGGAGATCAACCCAGTCAATATTAAAGGAAATCAATGCTGAATATTCATTGGAAGGAATGATACTGAAGCTGAATCTCTAATACTTTGGCCACCTGATGTGACTAGACAACTCTGTGGAAGAGAGCCTAATGTTGAGAAAAACAGAAGCCAGAAAGAGAAGGGGACAACAGAGGACAAGATGCTTGGATGGCACCACTGAGTCAATGGACATGAATTTGAGCAAGCCCTGGGACAAGGGAAGGACAGGAAGCCTGGCATACTGTGGTCCATAAGATCACAAAGAGTTGGACATGACTGAGTGACTGAACTGAACTGATAGTTTTTGTGTGGGAAAAAGACTATAGACTGAGATAATGCACTTGATAACAAATTCTTTCATAAGACTGAGAGTAATGAACAACCTTTTAAAATCACATAACGATTGATTGTGTTTTATAAAAATATCCTACTTACTTTCTAGTTCAAAAAGTATGCAGCTCAATTGTTTAACCTCAAAATAGTTTAAATAATTCCACTAGCTTATTGCCTGCTTATGTGAGGAATAATTATCCAGATTTTTTTTGACTAGTTCATTTTATTGAATGTGGATATTATATATTTAAAAAGTCAATTTATAAAAGATCTAATGAAGAGAGAAGATAAAACTGTCTTTCATTCTCCAAAGACAAAAAACACATATTCTATTAGCAAGCTAAGTTCATAACTGTGAGAAAAAAATCAAATTTCCTAAAAACATTTTAAAGGATATTTATTGCTTTTTGTTTTGGCAGAAAGCAAAGAGAAACCAAAGAGCCTCTTAATGAAGGTGAAAGAAGAGAGTGAAAAAAATGGCCTAAAACTCAACATTCAAAAAATGAAGATCATGGCATCTGGTCCCATCACTCTGTGGCAAATAGATGGGCAAACAATGGAAACAGTGACAGACTGTCTTTGTGGGCTCCAGAATCACTCTGAATGGTGACTGCAGCCATGAGATTAAAAGATGCTTGCTCCTTGGAAGAAAAGCTACGACAAACCTACACAGCATATTCAAAAGCAGAAACATCGCTGACAACAAAAGTCCATATAGTCAAAGCTATGGTTTTTCCAGTAGTCAAGTATATATGTGAGAGTTGGACCATAAAGAAGGCTGAGCACTGAAGAAATGATGCCTTTGAACTGTGGTGCTGGAGAAGGCTCTTGAGAAGTCCCTTGGACTGCAAGGAGATCAACCCAGTCAATATTAAAGGAAATCAATGCTGAATATTCATTGGAAGGAATGATACTGAAGCTGAATCTCTAATACTTTGGCCACCTGATGTGACTAGACAACTCTGTGGAAGAGAGCCTAATGTTGAGAAAAACAGAAGCCAGAAAGAGAAGGGGACAACAGAGGACAAGATGCTTGGATGGCACCACTGAGTCAATGGACATGAATTTGAGCAAGCCCTGGGACAAGGGAAGGACAGGGAAGCCTGGCATACTGTGGTCCATAAGATCACAAAGAGTTGGACATGACTGAGTGACTGAACTGAACTGATAGTTTTTTGTGTGGGAAAAAAGACTATAGACTGAGATAATGCACTTGATAACAAATTCTTTCATAAATGCCACTGAGAGGTAGAGTTAAATCAAGACAAAGTTCAGGTATCTGACCTCTGTGTCAGATATTTGCATCCATGGCTGATTCTCACCATTTTTCTTTAACTAATAGTCCATGTCTGCTTCCCAAGATGCTTGCCACATGAATCTTTTCTTCTATTCCTTCCTAATTTGGTTGGCCTTTAAACAACAACAAAACCCCTCTCTCATCCACAGTTCTCCTTGTCTTTCACTTAAATTTCTGACCTTTATTACAAGACAGTTTTAATATATCTTGCAAATGAAACCAAAATCAAACTCCAAGATTTTTATTTTTGAGAATATAGAAACACATAAATTGATCCAATATATCTTGTTTTAAATTTATTCCAAAAAATCTAATATTGACAATGTGCAACTGTAATTCTAGAAGTGCATTAAATGCAAATGGTATAAGAACATTCCATTCTCCCATGAAATTTATTCTATACTTGGAGGAGGGTGGAATAGGATGGGAGAGAAGAAGAACAAAACAGGAAACTAGAGAATTAACAAATGTAATTAACAAGTCCATCAGTCTAGTCCTACATAAACAAATGGCATATGTATTTTGGGGTATTAGAGATGTGGGTTTCCAAAAAAATAGGATAACTAGAGTTTAAATTATTTTCAACTGAAGTGTTATTTTTTAGAGTGAACTAACTAGTAAGTGCTTTAGAATTGTGATGCTGGAGAAGAAGGCCTTGAGAGGGGGAAAGGCCTTTGGCATACTGTGGTCCAATAGAGATCACAACTCTGTGGAAGAGAGCCTAATGTTGAGAAACAGAAGCCAGAAAGAGAAGGGGACAACAGAGGACAAGATGCTTGGATGGCACCACTGAGTCAATGGACATGAATTTGAGCAAGCCCTGGGACAAGGGAAGGACAGGGAAGCCTGGCATACTGTGGTCCATAAGATCACAAAGAGTTGGACATGACTGAGTGACTGAACTGAACTGATAGTTTTTTGTGTGGGAAAAAAGACTATAGACTGAGATAATGCACTTGATAACAAATTCTTTCATAAATGCCACTGAGAGGTAGAGTTAAATCAAGACAAAGTTCAGGTATCTGACCTCTGTGTCAGATATTTGCATCCATGGCTGATTCTCACCATTTTTCTTTAACTAATAGTCCATGTCTGCTTCCCAAGATGCTTGCCACATGAATCTTTTCTTCTATTCCTTCCTAATTTGGTTGGCCTTTAAACAACAACAAAACCCCTCTCTCATCCACAGTTCTCCTTGTCTTTCACTTAAATTTCTGACCTTTATTACAAGACAGTTTTAATATATCTTGCAAATGAAACCAAAATCAAACTCCAAGATTTTTATTTTTGAGAATATAGAAACACATAAATTGATCCAATATATCTTGTTTTAAATTTATTCCAAAAAATCTAATATTGACAATGTGCAACTGTAATTCTAGAAGTGCATTAAATGCAAATGGTATAAGAACATTCCATTCTCCCATGAAATTTATTCTCTACTTGGAGGGAGGGTGGAATAGGATGGGAGAGAAGAAGAACAAAACAGGAAACTAGAGAATTAACAAATGTAATTAACAAGTCCATCAGTCTAGTCCTACATAAACAAATGGCATATGTATTTTGGGGTATTAGAGATGTGGGTTTCCAAAGGTATGAATAGAGGAAATCCAAAAAGGAATACTGTAGTGCTCTGAAGTTAGTATATTAAAAATCAGAGACATCACTTTGTCACCAAAGGTCTGTATAGTCAAGTTATGGATTTTCCAGTAGTCATGTGCATATGTGAGTGAGAGTTGAACTGTGAATAAGTCTGAGTCCTGAAGGAATGATGCTTTAGAATTGTGATGCTGGAGAAGACTCTTGAGAGTTCCTAGGACAGTAAGGCGATCAAACCAGTCAATCCTAAAGAAAATCAACCCTGAATATTCATTGGAAGGACTGATGCTAAAGTTGAAGCTCCAATACTCTGGCCACCTGATGGGAAGAACTGACTTATTGGAAAAGACCCTGATGCCAGGAAAGATTTAAGGGAGGAGGAGAAGGGGGCAACAGAGGATGAGATGGTTGTATGGCATCACTGAGTCAATGGACATAAGTTTGAACAAACTCTGGGAGATAGTGAAGGACAGGGAAGCCCAGTGTGCTGTAGTTAATGGGGTTGCAAATATTTGGACATGACTTAGCGACTAAACAGTTGAAGCTAGAAGAGCTGGGAGCTCTTATGATGCCTGCATCTGAAGGGCTAGTGGAAAGCGTGATTACTGAGGAGAGAGCTGTATGGACAGAAGATGGACAGAAGCTATAGCCTGGGGTAGAGATAGGAATAACCCACTGCAGCTCACCCTCTTCCTCCCACTCCTCCCTTCACACTCATCTTCTGCCTGGTAAAAGTGAATCAGAATATGTAGGGCAAGGATTCTATTGCAGTACAATCTAAAGATCAGCCTCCTGTAACACATAGGATGAGGGGAACGGTCAATTTGGATCAGAAATGGGGCAAACCAAGGGGACAATGTGGCCTAGCACAGTAGAGCAGGGTTCTCAGACAGTCCTTACCATGGTGCTTAACCACCCAATTGGAGAGCCAAAGGAGGAGCTACTCCATGGAGGATTTCAGCATGGCTCTAAAATCTGGGGATCATTTACTCAGCAAGAGCATCATGAGGTTTCCTGTGGGGAGGTCTCTATATGAGAGGAAGCATGACCAGTGCTAGGAGCTAAAAGAAGGGCATCATGCACAGAAAAGAAAAAAAAAAAAGAACAGAAAATGAAAGGAGAGGAGGTATGAGAGTCATGTGTGTCTGTGGGAGTTATCAGACTGTTTTATGCAAGGAAATAATACAGATGGCTTTACCTGGTGCTATGATATTGAGGGAGAACTGAAAGTCAAATGGAAAAACTCCAGATGACACAGACCAAAAAGTCATGGAATCTTGCCCTGGGTTAAGAAATATTCCATTCTCTAGTGAGGTCTGTTTTACTGTCTGTACTAATCCATCACGTATAGATAAGGGTACGAAGAGAGAGCTCTAAGACAGCAGATTTAACTCGCAGCTTCTTAAATAGTACCTTGCCACCCAGCCTCCAACCTCCCTGGAGTCTTGCTATTCCAAAGGGCTAAGCTCCTGAAATTGAATGGCTCCTGAATGGTCTAGAGGGCTGTAGGAAGAAAGGAATATCACAAAGTCCATTACAACCCATGAGGGTGGGTAATCTCTACTCTAGTTTGTGAATTTGCACTGTGTTCCTGAAATAGCTATTGACGTTCTGCACAGGATGAGAAAGTTTCAGCCCTTTCATTGTTGTGTGATGTTATATTTCTCTGGTTCAAAAGCAGTACTTGGAGAGGAAAAGAACGGAAAACCTCAATTCTAAAAGTCCAACTAGCAGGGGCTCCCCACTCTACTGGGAGAACTGAATTTCCCCCCTTCCTTTGTCTCTATGCTAATCTGTGAAAGTAAAATGCAACTCTGTAGTCTTTAAGTGCATAGCCATTGAATAACATCAGGATGCCCTATTTGGAAATACCTTCTAATGTGGTAGGATATGAACTGAAGTGGGAGTCAGGAGACCTGGGTTTCCATGGGTGATAAATTCTCTCTGCCAGGAACCTTCTCCACTTACCTTGGGAAAGTCACTTCATTTCTCTGGGCCTCCATCTGCCCATATATCATGTTGATGAGATTATTTATTCACTTATTCATTCAATAACACATATTGAATATTCTATGCCTGTCACGGAGGCCATGTGAATATGGCAATGACAAAGACAGATAAAAGCGTCTGCTCTCATGAAGTGTACATTGGCGAGGGGAGAAGGCAATGATCAAAGCAGAGCAAGCCAAAATACATGGCAGGTAGATGGTGATGAGGGCTGTGGAATAAGATATAGCAAGCAAATACTGGGTGGGATGCCAGAAACTGTAGACATGGATGTTCTCAGTGAGGGCATGATATTGGCATAAAGACCTGAAGAAGCTGAGGGGTTGAATCCTGTGGCCTGTGGAAATTTGGGTGAAGATCACCCAACAGCCAGTGCAAAAGTCCTGAAACAGGAATGGCTGTAAAACAGCCTGAAGATAAGTGTGCCTGGGGCAAAGGAAGGGGGTGGGGATACATGGGGCTGGGGAGGGAGAAGGAAGAAGAGGAATAATAAAAGGTGAAGCCAGAGAAAGAACAGGGAGTCAGTACAGCACAGTCATTGTAAGAAATTTGGTTTAACTCAGAGTAACTACAAGATAACATCTATTGACTTCTGTATTACTGTTGTCTTTTCCTGAAACAAAAAAGACTGGGATGAACATCTATCAGTCCCACTCTTCCAAGGAAGAGGGTAGGAATGATGTTGCCAGACCTTGACATCCCAACACTGCCCTTTGGACAGTGTTTTACAAATGGGAATGACCTCTTCCCTTTAAAGGTGGGAAACTAGCTTGTCCCCATTTTCCCAGTGCATACATAGTCACACCCAGTTCTCCCCATGGTATACAAGCTGGCCATTCTCCAGCTGCATAGTGGTCTATTGTGCCCTTGAAGCTAGCCTCAAGGCTTTCTCTGGTGGATCCAGTTCTGCCAAAAGCTTGGTAGAAAGGATAGTTTGGGAAGAGAGCAGGAGATCCTCATTAATCCCATGTCTAGGAGTCATTCCCTTGGTCCATCCTCCTAGACTGCCCTGCCTTTGGTGCAATACTAGGTTGCTTCCATGGATGTTAAAAACATTGTGACATTTAATTACACTGAAATAGTGAGCTTTGTGTATATTCTTCATTGGTCCAGAATTATGGGAAAGGATAAATTCCAATGTTTGTTCCATCTTTCAGTTCTCTGGTTTTCATTACAAAAGATACGCAGTTTACAAATATTAGAGGAGAAGACTATTGCTTATATGACTTGAAAATCAAAATAAAAAATAAACACCTATTAAAGTTCAGACAAGAACATGGTTCTGTGCTGATCCAAACTAGTTTCAGTTATGAAATCAAGAAACATACATCATAGTTTCAGTTCTGCATGCAATCCACTAAATCATTTAAACGGTCACTTAATTTCTCTGTATTTCTTTCATCTATGAAAAGGGAGAAAGTTCCTACTCATTTACCGTATTCACTTCACCAGTATTCTATGAGGATTGAGGAAGTAATATATGTGAACATGATTTGGAAGACTAAAACATTTATACAGTGTTCACACACACATGATTACCTTTACTATTATAAATACTGAGTAATAGTTTCCATTTGCCTTGGGTTTAAGGATGCAGTTCAATCAACCCATCCTCAAAGGCAAATCTTATCAGAACTCAAACTCCAACTCTCTCAAGAAATTCATCCTCAGTCACTCAACAATCACATTGATGATGGTAATGATAATAAGAAAAAGAATAACAAATTAAAAATCATGTAAAAGATGGATCCTGGATTTGAGGTTTAATCCAGTTTGAGGAAAAAACTCATAACATCATTAGAAAACAATATAAGATGCTCTCCAATCCATCTAAATTGTACAGTATAAAAATAACCCTCTGGGAGCTTCAAAGAGGAAAAGAACAAAGCAGACTGGAATTGCACTGGGGGCGGGGAGGAGAAATTGTACCACTTGCTCTCATTGCTCCTTGAGAAATGGAAGCAACCTTCCAATGAAAACGCTTCCTATCAGTCAGTCCAGGGTGGCCTCAGTGGGAAGTTTCAGCAGTTGAAAGAAGACAAGGTTTTAGAGGAAGCAAAAGAATTCATTGTCAATCCATCCATCACCAAGGCTATTCTATTGAGGAAACAAAGGTAATAGAAGGGGTATTCACTAAGGAGGAATGAAATTCATTTCAAATCCATGTTTCTTCAATATTCTCAAGTATTACTGTGTGAGATTTATTTTTTCCTAATATTTACTACCTTAATTTAAAAAAAACATGGTCTCTTCTCTTTACATGCAACATGTATTCATTGTAGGCAAATCAGAATAAATACAACTAAAAAAGAGAAAAATTAAATAACATTTCATTTCACCAACAAGAAGTTCCTATTAGCCTTTAATATGCATGCTCCAGATTGTTTTGATATACACGTAACTAGGCTAGTTCCATTTCAATTTTCAAAAATGCGTACTATTTATGACCTATTTTCTACTTAAAAGATATTCACTTTCTCCTACTAATTAAAAGAATTTCCACAATACCATGTTTATAGTTTGCATACCACTTTGTATTAATGAACTAAAATGTATTTAACTGGTATTTGATTGATAAACATCTACATTTTTGTCGATTTTTCACTCTAACAGAAAATGGAGTAATGAACATCCCTGTAGCTAACCTTTCATACATGGCGTTCAGTTCATTAAGATAAAATTCTAAAAGTAGACTCATTATTATAACAAGAATGAATTATTCAATATTACCTAAGTACAAGAAATAGCACGTGACTTTGCCTTAGAATCAAAACAATCTGGCCCTGAGTCACCAGTGGCTTTAATATTCACCATCTTCCCTGCTGTTCTACAACTCCTTTGAATTACGTAGTTCCATGGGCCTCGGGCATTCCAGAAAAATGGGGGCAAAGGCTGTGTCCTCAAAGCTTTAGTAATGTGGTCATCATGCCTCCACTGCTGTAGTTAGTGATGAGTCTCCCAAAATTTCATAGTGCACACATTGTAAGAATTTAATGCATTCTTATCCTCAGTTTTCTATTCATTGACATCTTCCGAAATATCTATGAAGACTTCATTATATTGCCCTCTCACCATAGGAGCTTTGATCTTTGCAAACCACACATGTTTTCAAGTAGGGGTGATTTTCCTCCCAAGGGACAGAAGGCAATATCTTGAGAAATGGAAGCAACCTTCCAATGAAAACGCTTCCTATCAGTCAGTCCAGGGTGGCCTCAGTGGGAAGTTTCAGCAGTTGAAAGAAGACAAGGTTTTAGAGGAAGCAAAAGAATTCATTGTCAATCCATCCATCACCAAGGCTATTCTATTGAGGAAACAAAGGTAATAGAAGGGGTATTCACTAAGGAGGAATGAAATTCATTTCAAATCCATGTTTCTTCAATATTCTCAAGTATTACTGTGTGAGATTTATTTTTTCCTAATATTTACTACCTTAATTTAAAAAAAACATGGTCTCTTCTCTTTACATGCAACATGTATTCATTGTAGGCAAATCAGAATAAATACAACCAAAAAAGAAAAAAATTAAAGAACATTTCATTTCACCAACAAGAAGTTCCTATTAGCCTTTAATATGCATGCTCCAGATTGTTTTGATATACACGTAACTAGGCTAGTTCCATTTCAATTTTCAAAAATGCGTACTATTTATGACCTATTTTCTACTTAAAAGATATTCACTTTCTCCTACTAATTAAAAGAATTTCCACAATACCATGTTTATAGTTTGCATACCACTTTGTATTAATGAACTAAAATGTATTTAACTGGTATTTGATTGATAAACATCTACATTTTTGTCGATTTTTCACTCTAACAGAAAATGGAGTAATGAACATCCCTGTAGCTAACCTTTCATACATGGCGTTCAGTTCATTAAGATAAAATTCTAAAAGTAGACTCATTATTATAACAAGAATGAATTATTCAATATTACCTAAGTACAAGAAATAGCACGTGACTTTGCCTTAGAATCAAAACAATCTGGCCCTGAGTCACCAGTGGCTTTAATATTCACCATCTTCCCTGCTGTTCTACAACTCCTTTGAATTACGTAGTTCCATGGGCCTCGGGCATTCCAGAAAAATGGGGGCAAAGGCTGTGTCCTCAAAGCTTTAGTAATGTGGTCATCATGCCTCCACTGCTGTAGTTAGTGATGAGTCTCCCAAAATTTCATAGTGCACACATTGTAAGAATTTAATGCATTCTTATCCTCAGTTTTCTATTCATTGACATCTTCCGAAATATCTATGAAGACTTCATTATATTGCCCTCTCACCATAGGAGCTTTGATCTTTGCAAACCACACATGTTTTCAAGTAGGGGTGATTTTCCTCCCCAAGGGACAGAAGGCAATATCTGGAAACATTTGAGGTTGCTGTAACTGGGAACAGGCACTACTGGCCTCTAGTGGGTAGAGGCCAGGGAGGCTGCTAAACAGCTTGTGATGCCTACGGCCATCCTCACTACAAAGAATTGTCTAGTAGCGACAAGGCTGAGAAATTCTGTTTTAACTGGTATCATTTATTTGATAATTAATGTATGCAAGCCATATTTGTTTATTTTATAAGGTCCAAGGGTTAAGAGGCATTTTTCTGCCCTCTTTCCTGAAGCTTCTATTCCTATACCTTAGATGTGGCTGGTTTTTAGAGATTGCCAACAACCTGGCAATTCCATTGAAAAATCCCCAAATGATAAAGGAGGCACCTTGGAACAAGCTATGTCTTCCTGGGTCCCAGTCTTTCGATTGACATCCCAACTCTGGCTCTACCATATAATTCATTTAGGGAGATTTCAGAAAGTATTTTAACCTGGGCTTCCCACCAGAGCAACTTGGAATGAACTTGGACATGAGTATTTTTAGTCTTCCCAGTGGCTGTAATATGCAGCTAGGCTTAAGAATCCCTTTTCACACCATCTTCCCAGATCCTCACCTCCCATCTCTCAACACACACTTAAACCTACTGATGCTAATGTCATTCACAAAGAGATAGAAAAGAGAAGGGCTATAAGACTACTCTTCTCAGATGGATTTGCTTAAAAATAGGTATCAAAGTCTTAAGCTACCCGCAGGCTCTGATGGAGTGTGGTTAAGGCTTCATCCATCAGTCCTGGAGGCACTGTGGAGCTGGAAGCCATTTCTGTCTCTTTGGAAACTATATCCTTTCTCCTGTGACTGCAATTGGCTCTTTACTTAGGTGACATCACATTACACCTGCAATGTTAATATTCACCATCTTCCCTGCTGTTCTACAACTCCTTTGAATTACGTAGTTCCATGGGCCTCGGGCATTCCAGAAAAATGGGGGCAAAGGCTGTGTCCTCAAAGCTTTAGTAATGTGGTCATCATGCCTCCACTGCTGTAGTTAGTGATGAGTCTCCCAAAATTTCATAGTGCACACATTGTAAGAATTTAATGCATTCTTATCCTCAGTTTTCTATTCATTGACATCTTCCGAAATATCTATGAAGACTTCATTATATTGCCCTCTCACCATAGGAGCTTTGATCTTTGCAAACCACACATGTTTTCAAGTAGGGGTGATTTTCCTCCCCAAGGGACAGAAGGCAATATCTGGAAACATTTGAGGTTGCTGTAACTGGGAACAGGCACTACTGGCCTCTAGTGGGTAGAGGCCAGGGAGGCTGCTAAACAGCTTGTGATGCCTACGGCCATCCTCACTACAAAGAATTGTCTAGTAGCGACAAGGCTGAGAAATTCTGTTTTAACTGGTATCATTTATTTGATAATTAATGTATGCAAGCCATATTTGTTTATTTTATAAGGTCCAAGGGTTAAGAGGCATTTTTCTGCCCTCTTTCCTGAAGCTTCTATTCCTATACCTTAGATGTGGCTGGTTTTTAGAGATTGCCAACAACCTGGCAATTCCATTGAAAAATCCCCAAATGATAAAGGAGGCACCTTGGAACAAGCTATGTCTTCCTGGGTCCCAGTCTTTCGATTGACATCCCAACTCTGGCTCTACCATATAATTCATTTAGGGAGATTTCAGAAAGTATTTTAACCTGGGCTTCCCACCAGAGCAACTTGGAATGAACTTGGACATGAGTATTTTAGTCTTCCCAGTGGCTGTAATATGCAGCTAGGCTTAAGAATCCCTTTTCACACCATCTTCCCAGATCCTCACCTCCCATCTCTCAACACACACTTAAACCTACTGATGCTAATGTCATTCACAAAGAGATAGAAAAGAGAAGGGCTATAAGACTACTCTTCTCAGATGGATTTGCTTAAAAATAGGTATCAAAGTCTTAAGCTACCCGCAGGCTCTGATGGAGTGTGGTTAAGGCTTCATCCATCAGTCCTGGAGGCACTGTGGAGCTGGAAGCCATTTCTGTCTCTTTGGAAACTATATCCTTTCTCCTGTGACTGAAATTGGCTCTTTACTTAGGTGACATCACATTACACCTGCTAGGCCTCAGTCCTGCCCAACAGCTTGCTTAACCAACCTTTCTGGGCTTTCAAGTCATCAGGGGATGGATTCATATACAGAGTGCTTCTTCATTTCTATATAGTGTGGTTGTGAAGGTTAAGTTACATCACAAGACTGAAAAGGGAAAACATTTAGATCTGTGCCTTGTCAGTAATGTGACCTTCTCCCACCTATCTCTCCTTTACCCATTTGCATTCAGTCCCACACTTTCTTCCATTTCCCATTCACTTATCCAATTCATATTCCCTGAGCACCTACTTTAGAAGTACATGCACTTCTCTAGAGTTAAAAAGACAAAGTTACTGGTCTCAGAGCTCTCATATGTCAGGGGAGCTGAGAGTACATAGGAAGCAAAGGGTAAGCAGTATAATATCAGGTTATGATTAATGCTGTAAAGACAGCAAACTGAAGTTAAGGGCCAGAGGGTGACATGTTATAGGGAGAGTGCTTGAGTTAGTATAGTCAAGGGTGTTCTCAGTGATGAGGCACCAATTGCACTGAGAACTGAATGAGAAGGAGCCTCATGTACAACAGTCTGTAGAGAAGACTTTTCAGGCTGTACTAACAGTAAGATCAAAGTTCCTGGGGTAGGCACTAGATTGGAATATCCAAGGAATAAAAGACAGATGTAGATGGCTGGGACATAGTAGACGTGGAACAAGGTAAGTATTGGGATTGCAGCAGTTAGTGGGGATAAGAAGGTGGAAGATTTTATAGACCATGTGGGAGTTTGTATGTTCCTGTATAACTAAGGAGGCCAATGTAAGCCGGGGATGACGCCATCTTATTTCCATGACAGAGATCTCTTTGGCTGCACCTGGATAAGGAAGTGTTGAGGTTCCAGGAGTACCTCGAGGGAGGCCAGGAAGGTGGTACAATATTCCCAGTAGGGATGATGGTGGTTCGTTTTCAATGACCAGTTGCCTCTCTGAAAGCAATGAAGATTCAGGAGATTTCTCTGGTGATCCAGTGGCTGAGACTCTGCACTCCCTGTGCATGGAGCTCAGGTTCAATTCCAGTCTGAGAACTAAATCCTGCATGCTGCAACTAATACCTGGCACAGCCAAATAAATAAATATCAATTTTTAGAAAAAGAAGGTTCAGGCTTGATGCCTGAATAAAGACATATTTATCTGGATATTTATCCGATTGGTAGGAACAAATATACCAATTCTAAGTCCACCACATTCGGCCACAAATATAGTTGGGTAGGAGAAGTGGCAAGTGGAGGGCCTGAGGACGCAAAGGATGATCTCTGTTAGAAATGGATAGATCAGGGTAACTGAACTTGGACCTGAAAATTTAATCAGAGACTCTTCAAGTGAAGAAACTCACCCTGTCCATTTCCTCATTCCTTTACCCATTTGCATTCAGTCCACACTTTCTTCCATTTCCCATTCACTTATCCAATTCATATTCTGAGCACCTACTTTAGAAGTACATGCACTTCTCTAGAGTTAAAAAGACAAAGTTACTGGTCTCAGAGCTCTCATATGTCAGGGGAGCTGAGAGTACATAGGAAGCAAAGGGTAAGCAGTATAATATCAGGTTATGATTAATGCTGTAAAGACAGCAAACTGAAGTTAAGGGCCAGAGGGTGACATGTTATAGGGAGAGTGCTTGAGTTAGTATAGTCAAGGGTGTTCTCAGTGATGAGGCACCAATTGCACTGAGAACTGAATGAGAAGGAGCCTCATGTACAACAGTCTGTAGAGAAGACTTTTCAGGCTGTACTAACAGTAAGATCAAAGTTCCTGGGGTAGGCACTAGATTGGAATATCCAAGGAATAAAAGACAGATGTAGATGGCTGGGACATAGTAGACGTGGAACAAGGTAAGTATTGGGATTGCAGCAGTTAGTGGGGATAAGAAGGTGGAAGATTTTATAGACCATGTGGGAGTTTGTATGTTCCTGTATAACTAAGGAGGCCAATGTAAGCCGGGGATGACGCCATCTTATTTCCATGACAGAGATCTCTTTGGCTGCACCTGGATAAGGAAGTGTTGAGGTTCCAGGAGTACCTCGAGGGAGGCCAGGAAGGTGGTACAATATTCCCAGTAGGGATGATGGTGGTTCGTTTTCAATGACCAGTTGCCTCTCTGAAAGCAATGAAGATTCAGGAGATTTCTCTGGTGATCCAGTGGCTGAGACTCTGCACTCCCTGTGCATGGAGCTCAGGTTCAATTCCCGGTCTGAGAACTAAATCCTGCATGCTGCAACTAATACCTGGCACAGCCAAATAAATAAATATCAATTTTTAGAAAAAGAAGGTTCAGGCTTGATGCCTGAATAAAGACATATTTATCTGGATATTTATCCGATTGGTAGGAACAAATATACCAATTCTAAGTCCACCACATTCGGCCACAAATATAGTTGGGTAGGAGAAGTGGCAAGTGGAGGGCCTGAGGACGCAAAGGATGATCTCTGTTAGAAATGGATAGATCAGGGTAACTGAACTTGGACCTGAAAATTTAATCAGAGACTCTTCAAGTGAGAAATCACCCAAGAAATTGTGCCCAACACTCTCACGACACAGCTGGGAAAACTGAGTCTTAGAAAGAGATTGACCTCCCCAGAGTAACATCATGGGCTGGTGCAAGAGGACTGTTCTCCCAGCTCACACCTGAGAACCCTTTTTACTATAGCCACATATTGGCTTCACATTAACTGTTTCCATATAAACCTAGACTGAGCCAGAGGAAGACTGCATGCCTGAGTGTTTCCTCCTTCCACTGCCTGCTCTCCTTCTCCACAGTCCTTGACTCAAGCTGCTTTCTGATTAGCCCCCTGTTATTCAGGGAATGGGAACACCCCCGTCTCCTTCCGGGTGACTGGCTGTGTGCTCAGGTGTTCTTTTAGGAAACTTAATCCCTGCCTGCTCCAGATGTAGATTGCATCCTCTCTCCACCCACCTGATTTTCCTTTCCTGACTCACTGCTTCTGGTCTGTTGGGAGCTGAGTGGGGGTGAAGGTGCTGCCTCTGCTGCATCCCCATCAGCTTCCTGTTTGCTGGAGCTTCCAGACCCCAGATTTCAGCCAGGGGAGTGAATCTTTCATCAGCACGGTGCTCACAGACAGCTGTGTATGGGAAGGTACACAGAAAGCAATCACAAAGTGAGATGAAATAGTTAAGAATACTGATCAACATAATTCCTATCCAAGCCCCATAGCTGTGCCTCCTTTGGACAAAGGAATTCTTAAATGTCCGTGGAGATAAACTCCCTTTATATGTACCTTGGACAGTTTTTCAGCACTCATCCACAGGATCTATGACTTTCTGGCATCTATACCCCCACCCTTCCACCTTCAAGTCAGTCGCTCCTCCCTGGTTCTATGGCATTCTTGTACAAAAAAAAAAAAAAAAAAAAAAAAACTCAGCTCCGTTATTTATCATTTTGAAATGATCTACTTGTCTTGGTTCCTCACTGGCACAGCCAAATAAATAAATATCAATTTTTAGAAAAAGAAGGTTCAGGCTTGATGCCTGAATAAAGACATATTTATCTGGATATTTATCCGATTGGTAGGAACAAATATACCAATTCTAAGTCCACCACATTCGGCCACAAATATAGTTGGGTAGGAGAAGTGGCAAGTGGAGGGCCTGAGGACGCAAAGGATGATCTCTGTTAGAAATGGATAGATCAGGGTAACTGAACTTGGACCTGAAAATTTAATCAGAGACTCTTCAAGTGAGAAATCACCCAAGAAATTGTGCCCAACACTCTCACGACACAGCTGGGAAAACTGAGTCTTAGAAAGAGATTGACCTCCCCAGAGTAACATCATGGGCTGGTGCAAGAGGACTGTTCTCCCAGCTCACACCTGAGAACCCTTTTTACTATAGCCACATATTGGCTTCACATTAACTGTTTCCATATAAACCTAGACTGAGCCAGAGGAAGACTGCATGCCTGAGTGTTTCCTCCTTCCACTGCCTGCTCTCCTTCTCCACAGTCCTTGACTCAAGCTGCTTTCTGATTAGCCCCCTGTTATTCAGGGAATGGGAACACCCCCGTCTCCTTCCGGGTGACTGGCTGTGTGCTCAGGTGTTCTTTTAGGAAACTTAATCCCTGCCTGCTCCAGATGTAGATTGCATCCTCTCTCCACCCACCTGATTTTCCTTTCCTGACTCACTGCTTCTGGTCTGTTGGGAGCTGAGTGGGGGTGAAGGTGCTGCCTCTGCTGCATCCCCATCAGCTTCCTGTTTGCTGGAGCTTCCAGACCCCAGATTTCAGCCAGGGGAGTGAATCTTTCATCAGCACGGTGCTCACAGACAGCTGTGTATGGGAAGGTACACAGAAAGCAATCACAAAGTGAGATGAAATAGTTAAGAATACTGATCAACATAATTCCTATCCAAGCCCCATAGCTGTGCCTCCTTTGGACAAAGGAATTCTTAAATGTCCGTGGAGATAAACTCCCTTTATATGTACCTTGGACAGTTTTTCAGCACTCATCCACAGGATCTATGACTTTCTGGCATCTATACCCCCACCCTTCCACCTTCAAGTCAGTCGCTCCTCCCTGGTTCTATGGCATTCTTGTACAAAAAAAAAAAAAAAAAAAAAAAAAACTCAGCTCCGTTATTCATCATTTTGAAATGATCTACTTGTCTTGGTTCCTCACTGAAATGAATTCTAGCTGGTAGGATCTGTGTCTTCTTTAGTCCACCCTGAGCAGAGTGCCTGGCACATAAGAGAAAGAACTAGCCTTAAAAACTAGGTTTGGGCCCTCAAAATACAGTCCAGGGGGTCCAGTTTCAGTACCAGAGAGAAATTTGTTGATGTGAAGATTCTCAGCCCTCACACCAGATCTACAGATTCAGAATCTGCATTTAAAAGAAGAAAAAAAAAGGTTCCAAGGCATTCATAAATGCACTGAAGCTTGAGAAGTAGTCCATCTAAACCAGTTCCATCTTTCATAAGGGAAGACTGTAGCTCAGAAAGGGGAAGGCACATGTCCGACTTCATACAGCCTATGGGTTATGGGTGGCAAAGCTATGGGCAGGACCTGGTTCTTGCCTAGGTGTATAATGCTCTTGTCACTTCTCTGTCTGTTTCTGTTTACGATTCCCGGAGTCTGATTTATTCCCATCAGGAATTGGTACAGACTTGAAAAGGAGAGCTTACAGTTCACAGAATAGAGTCCTGCCAGGTAATATGAAGAGTTCCTTAAGGCTTTTAGCTTCAATCTTTCATCTATACTTCATGCAGGGTCTGAAATTTCACCACGAGAAAACAAATATTCAGCCCTCAAAGGTAAACATCCTTGGGATAGGCAATGAGTGAAAGCCTCATCAATTGTTAGTTTACTGGGGATTATCTGGCCCCTAGTTAAGAGGCAGCAGGTGCTGTCTCTAAGAGGACACGTTTAGGAACTGGATGAACTAAGACACCACTGGATGACTTTGGGCAATGTGGCAGTCATCAGTCTACTTAGTAAACATTCTAAATTCTTCCTGGACTAGATTATGAGATTGGATTTGCCTTTCCCCTTGGAGGGAAATGTGGCTTTGTGACATGCCATGTCCACTAAAAGGTGAGAAGTGATACATGCCATTTCTGGGTGAAATGCTTCAGATTCAGCACACCATCATTGTGTTTCCTCTGACCCTCTGCCTCATGGATAGATCATCATTGGGACAATTCTTTCTATCGGCCTGAGTGCCAGGGTGAATACCTGTCAAATGGAGCTTGGGCACAACCCAAAATTGTCAGGAACATGAGAAAGGCAAAGAAATACACCTTTGTTGTTTTAAATTTCTGAAATACAAGGTTCTTTATGTTATCATGTTTTTCCTTTCTTGTTCTGACTCCTACAGACAGGGCACTTAATTTTTCTGTTTCAATTTTCTACCTAATGAGATAATACTACCTACCTATATACCTGAGATAGGGTGTATGCAAAGAACAAATTTGTGGACACAAAGAGGGCAAAGGAGGGAAGGGATAAATTGGGAGATTGGGTTTAACATATATACATGATTATGTATAAAAGAGGTAACTAATGAGCACAGGGAACTCTATTCAGTGCTCTCAGGTGAGCTAAATGGGAAAGAAATTCTGAAAGGAGGGGACATATGTATACATATAGCTGATTTATTCTGCTGTAGAGCAGAAAAAATATAATAATATAAAGCAACTATACTCCAATAACTCTTTTTTAAAAAGGTCCTGAATATGCAGTCAAGATAACCTCTCTTTTTCTGATTTGCTAAAATGGAGGCCTGTTTCCTTATACCCTGAGTGTTTTTCTACAAAGCACAAAGGTTTATAAATATCTAAATGAAATGGCAACAATGATACAGGAAAGAGTTTTAAAGCAAAATATGACTTCAGATAAAGAGAAGACCTCATTCAAAAAGCCTATGGTTGATCTGGGAACATACATGTCCATGAACAACAAAACTCTGTAAAAATTAAAAAAAAAAAAACAATTAAAAAAACCCCAAAGCCTATGGTTTATAACGCAAATAGGGAGATTTCCATAGTGTGGCTCCAAATTTTCATCACACTCCTAAACCCTTGGTTTGATCTAATTTTGATCAAATTTGCCCAGTATAGTTTCTTCACACCCGCTTTTTACTATGATGGCTTTATTGACTTGCCCAGAGCAAGCTGGCCTGAGGGTGATTCCAAAGTCCTGAAGCTGAATTATCACTTCTGTCTGTCTTTCAGAAGACTGATTATCAATTTCACAGAGTTCACTGGTAAATAAGCTGTGGAGAGAAGGCTGATCTCCGGACTCCCCACCCAGTGGTCTTTTATAAGTAACTTCTGGTGACCAAGATCTTTTCTCAGTGAAATGTGCCCACTGATTATTCATGAAATTCAGAAACAATTCTAACTACAGAGAACAGCTGTTAGAAAATTCTTTCATAAACATCCTCACGATAGTTTTATTATAAATGATCATAACGTATCAGCTAGAATCAGATACTGAGTCTCCCCCCAAACTGTCAATCCCCCAAATATTGATTGAGGCTGGGCTCCTGCTAAGAAATGCAAGTGAAATTTGAGCACTTCATTGCTTCCTGGTAGGCAGTAAAGGCAGTAATAAGTTAAAATGAGCTCAGTCCCAACAGATGATTTTAGACACCAATATAAATGTAAATAGATTCCTTGTGTCTAAATGTGCTAAATGTTATCCCTGTTAATGGACATTGGCTCAGGTTTGGTAGAGACCCAGATGCAGCTCCAGATATATGCTCAGGTATAGACAACAGAGCATGGGACACTAGTTTGGATTCCATCTACGATTTATTCATTCCATACTTAATACTGATTACATGCAAAATAAGTCTTGTGCACTTACTTAGAAAATCATAAATCGAAGGTAAATCCTACATTCAAAAAAGCACAAGTCTAGTTAGAAAGGGTGGGGGGAGGGTCCAGGGATATGCATATGAATGATCTGGGAACATACATGTAAAAAATAAAAATAAAAATTTAAAATAAAAAAAAAAACATACAGAGATAACAAAAGGTAATGGTGAAAAGTTTCTTAAAAATTTATCTACCTTTGTCCTGAGTTGAATGTTTGAGTGTGTATATTTGGGCTAAGAACTGGTGAGATGAAATTGTTCAGTTAGATAGAAGGCGAGTATTGTGGGATTCCTACGGACAGTTCAATTTCAGAAGCAAATACCAAGGAAACATGAGACATTATTGTTTCTATGGTCACATCTCCAACCCCAAGATCTCAAATATAAAACTCAGGTATATAAATATATCATGAGTTCACCTATCATTCTGTACAGAACTCCTAGTCTAAGGGAAGAGTCTCATCCAATAAAATGATACTTACCTTCTGATGCTCTGATCAGATCCCCCAGCCTCTGCACGGGATCTAGAACATGACCCTTGAATAGACAACATGATAAAATCCATGCCCTCAAATCTGGCAGTCTAGGCTATCCATATCCAACCCTCCTTTATCTTCAACCATCTCCTGGTTTCCGTTCCTCAGTCCTGTTTCCTTAGAGTTGGTATGCCCTGTCCCACTACAGGGTTGTTCTCAGGCTCTGTTCTCTGTCTGGGATACCCCTACCCCAGGCTGTCTGCCTGAAGCATGATCCTTCTTCTAGACTGCACATCCTACCTTCCCTAAAAGGCTCTCCCTTGCTTCCAATGCTTTCTAACAACACAACCTCAGGCAACCTGCTTATCCTTGGTTTTTGCTCTGTTGTTTCATCGCTAAATCATGTTCAACTTTTTTGTAACCTTAGGGACTGTAGCCTATCAGGCTTGTCTATCTGTGGGATTTCCTAGGCAAGAATACTGGAGCAGGTTGCCATTTCCTCCTCCAGAGGATCTTCCCAACCCAGGGATTGAACATGAGTCTCCTGCATTGGCAGATGGATTCTTTACCAGAGCACCACCTGGGAAGCCCCATCCTCAGTTTCCTCTTACATAAAAATGGGTGAGAGTAGCTAGTTCACATGGATGTGGTGACGACTGAATAAAATTGGGTATCTGAGAAATTAAAGAAGACTTAAATAGATGGAAAGATATTCCATGTTCCTAGGTCAGAAGAATCAATATTGTGACCATACTACAATAAAAATGGTGAAAAGTTTCTTAAAAATTTATCTACCTTTGTCCTGAGTTGAATGTTTGAGTGTGTATATTTGGGCTAAGAACTGGTGAGATGAAATTGTTCAGTTAGATAGAAGGCGAGTATTGTGGGATTCCTACGGACAGTTCAATTTCAGAAGCAAATACCAAGGAAACATGAGACATTATTGTTTCTATGGTCACATCTCCAACCCCAAGATCTCAAATATAAAACTCAGGTATATAAATATATCATGAGTTCACCTATCATTCTGTACAGAACTCCTAGTCTAAGGGAAGAGTCTCATCCAATAAAATGATACTTACCTTCTGATGCTCTGATCAGATCCCCCAGCCTCTGCACGGGATCTAGAACATGACCCTTGAATAGACAACATGATAAAATCCATGCCCTCAAATCTGGCAGTCTAGGCTATCCATATCCAACCCTCCTTTATCTTCAACCATCTCCTGGTTTCCGTTCCTCAGTCCTGTTTCCTTAGAGTTGGTATGCCCTGTCCCACTACAGGGTTGTTCTCAGGCTCTGTTCTCTGTCTGGGATACCCCTACCCCAGGCTGTCTGCCTGAAGCATGATCCTTCTTCTAGACTGCACATCCTACCTTCCCTAAAAGGCTCTCCCTTGCTTCCAATGCTTTCTAACAACACAACCTCAGGCAACCTGCTTATCCTTGGTTTTTGCTCTGTTGTTTCATCGCTAAATCATGTTCAACTTTTTTGTAACCTTAGGGACTGTAGCCTATCAGGCTTGTCTATCTGTGGGATTTCCTAGGCAAGAATACTGGAGCAGGTTGCCATTTCCTCCTCCAGAGGATCTTCCCAACCCAGGGATTGAACATGAGTCTCCTGCATTGGCAGATGGATTCTTTACCAGAGCACCACCTGGGAAGCCCCATCCTCAGTTTCCTCTTACATAAAAATGGGTGAGAGTAGCTAGTTCACATGGATGTGGTGACGACTGAATAAAATTGGGTATCTGAGAAATTAAAGAAGACTTAAATAGATGGAAAGATATTCCATGTTCCTGGGTCGGAAGAATCAATATTGTGAAAATGACCATACTACCAAATAGCATCTACAGATTCAATGCAATACCTATCCAACTACCATTGACATTTTTCACAGAACTAGACCAAAGAATAACACAGTTCATATGGAAACAGAAAAGACCTCGAATAGCCAAAGCAATCCTGAGGAAGAAGAATGGAGTTCAGACTCTACTACAAAGCAACAGTCCTCAAGACAGTATGGTACTGGCACAAAAACAGAACTATAGATCAATGGAACAAGATAGAGAACCCAGAGATCAACCCACGCACCTATGGGTACCTTATTTTTGACAAAGGAGGAGAAACTATAAAATGGGACAGAGACAGCCTCTTCAACAAATAGTGCTGGGAAAATTGGACAGCCACATGCAAAAAAATGAAGTTGGAACATTCCCTGCCACCATACACTAAGATCAACTCAAAATGGATTAAAGACCTAAATGGCAAAACCCTCAAGGACATCAATCAAAGCAAGAACTTCTCTGATCCATCTACTAGAATAGTGGAACTGAAAAGAAAAGTGAACATGTGGGACCTCATGAAACTTAAAAGCTTTTGTACAGCAAAAGAAATCACCAAAAAGCTGAACAGACACC
The DNA here is from genome assembly GCA_022376925.1 of Tragulus kanchil. NCBI lineage: Eukaryota > Metazoa > Chordata > Mammalia > Artiodactyla > Tragulidae > Tragulus > Tragulus kanchil. The sequence goes on from JAIOJX010000004.1 coordinate 7,883,443, forward strand.
CCACAGAGTGGGAGAAAATCATAGCAAATGAAACAACAGACAAAGAATTAATCTCCAAAGTCTACAAGCAACTTAGACAACTCAACACAGGAAAAGTAAACAACCCAATCAAAAAATGGGAGACTAAGAACCTTCTTTTCAATGCTTTCTAACAACACAACCTCAGGCAACCTGCTTATCCTTGGTTTTTGCTCTGTTGTTTCATCGCCAAATCATGTTCAACTTTTTTGTAACCTTAGGGACTGTAGCCTATCAGGCTTGTCTATCTGTGGGATTTCCTAGGCAAGAATACTGGAGCAGGTTGCCATTTCCTCCTCCAGAGGATCTTCCCAACCCAGGGATTGAACATGAGTCTCCTGCATTGGCAGATGGATTCTTTACCAGAGCACCACCTGGGAAGCCCCATCCTCAGTTTCCTCTTACATAAAAATGGGTGAGAGTAGCTAGTTCACATGGATGTGGTGACGACTGAATAAAATTGGGTATCTGAGAAATTAAAGAAGACTTAAATAGATGGAAAGATATTCCATGTTCCTGGGTCGGAAGAATCAATATTGTGAAAATGACCATACTACCAAATAGCATCTACAGATTCAATGCAATACCTATCCAACTACCATTGACATTTTTCACAGAACTAGACCAAAGAATAACACAGTTCATATGGAAACAGAAAAGACCTCGAATAGCCAAAGCAATCCTGAGGAAGAAGAATGGAGTTCAGACTCTACTACAAAGCAACAGTCCTCAAGACAGTATGGTACTGGCACAAAAACAGAACTATAGATCAATGGAACAAGATAGAGAACCCAGAGATCAACCCACGCACCTATGGGTACCTTATTTTTGACAAAGGAGGAGAAACTATAAAATGGGACAGAGACAGCCTCTTCAACAAATAGTGCTGGGAAAATTGGACAGCCACATGCAAAAAAATGAAGTTGGAACATTCCCTGCCACCATACACTAAGATCAACTCAAAATGGATTAAAGACCTAAATGGCAAAACCCTCAAGGACATCAATCAAAGCAAGAACTTCTCTGATCCATCTACTAGAATAGTGGAACTGAAAAGAAAAGTGAACATGTGGGACCTCATGAAACTTAAAAGCTTTTGTACAGCAAAAGAAATCACCAAAAAGCTGAACAGACACCCCACAGAGTGGGAGAAAATCATAGCAAATGAAACAACAGACAAAGAATTAATCTCCAAAGTCTACAAGCAACTTAGACAACTCAACACAGGAAAAGTAAACAACCCAATCAAAAAATGGGAAAAAGATCTAAAGAGACACCGCTCCAAAGAGGACATACAGATGGCCCCAAAACACATGAAGCCTCGTTTATTATTAGAGAAATGCAAATTAAAACTACAATGAGATACCACCTCACACCCGTCAGAATGGGCATCATCAACAAATCTACAGACAACAAATGCTGGAGAGGGTGCAGAGAAAAGGGAACCCTCTTGCATTGCTGGTGGGAATGTAAATTGATACAACCTCTATGGAAGACAATATGGAGATTCCTTAAAAAACTAAAAATAGAAGCACCCTATGACCCAAATATCCCACTATTAGGCCTATATCCTGATGAAATCAAAAATGAAAGAGGCACCTCTACCCCAATGTTCATTGCAGCTCTCTATACAATAGCCAGAACTTGGAAGCAACCTAGATGTCCATCGACGAATGAATGGATCCAGAAGCCCTGGTACATATATACAATGGAATACTACTCAGCTGTTAAAAGAAATGCAGAAGACTCAGTCCTAATGAGGTGGCTGGCTCTAGAACCTATCATAAAAAGTGAATTAAGTCAAAAAGAGAAAGACAAGTATAGTATACTAACTCATATATATGGGATTTAGTAAGATGGTCATGATAACATATGCAGTGAACTCATGAAAAAACAGAGAATAGACATAAAGACATTGTGGAGACACGAGGACATGGGACAAAGACAGCCTCTTCAACAAATAGTGCTGGGAAAATTGGACAGCCACATGCAAAAAAATGAAGTTGGAACATTCCCTGCCACCATACACTAAGATCAACTCAAAATGGATTAAAGACCTAAATGGCAAAACCCTCAAGGACATCAATCAAAGCAAGAACTTCTCTGATCCATCTACTAGAATAGTGGAACTGAAAAGAAAAGTGAACATGTGGGACCTCATGAAACTTAAAAGCTTTTGTACAGCAAAAGAAATCACCAAAAAGCTGAACAGACACCCCACAGAGTGGGAGAAAATCATAGCAAATGAAACAACAGACAAAGAATTAATCTCCAAAGTCTACAAGCAACTTAGACAACTCAACACAGGAAAAGTAAACAACCCAATCAAAAAATGGGAAAAAGATCTAAAGAGACACCGCTCCAAAGAGGACATACAGATGGCCCCAAAACACATGAAGCCTCGTTTATTATTAGAGAAATGCAAATTAAAACTACAATGAGATACCACCTCACACCCGTCAGAATGGGCATCATCAACAAATCTACAGACAACAAATGCTGGAGAGGGTGCAGAGAAAAGGGAACCCTCTTGCATTGCTGGTGGGAATGTAAATTGATACAACCTCTATGGAAGACAATATGGAGATTCCTTAAAAAACTAAAAATAGAAGCACCCTATGACCCAAATATCCCACTATTAGGCCTATATCCTGATGAAATCAAAAATGAAAGAGGCACCTCTACCCCAATGTTCATTGCAGCTCTCTATACAATAGCCAGAACTTGGAAGCAACCTAGATGTCCATCGACGAATGAATGGATCCAGAAGCCCTGGTACATATATACAATGGAATACTACTCAGCTGTTAAAAGAAATGCAGAAGACTCAGTCCTAATGAGGTGGCTGGCTCTAGAACCTATCATAAAAAGTGAATTAAGTCAAAAAGAGAAAGACAAGTATAGTATACTAACTCATATATATGGGATTTAGTAAGATGGTCATGATAACATATGCAGTGAACTCATGAAAAAACAGAGAATAGACATAAAGACATTGTGGAGACCGAACAGTTGGAGGGAGGCATGGAGGGAGTAACATGGAAACCTATACTGTCATGTGTGGAAAAGATAGCTATTGTCATTGTGCTAGGGGAATAGGAGTACCTACAATCACTTGGGGCGATGGTCTGGAGGGATGGGAGGGGGGGAACTGGGTGGGGTGAGGGTCCAGGGATATGCATATGAATGATCTGGGAACATACATGTTGGTGAACAACAAAACTCTGTAAAATCTTTACAATAAAGGGGAAAAAAAAACAGCAAAAAAAAAATTACAAAAAAAAAATTGGGCATCTGAAACACTTAATTATTAATACATGGTTCACAATGAGCACTTATAGGAGCTTTAAGAGAAGTAAGCACATCATTACTTCTGTTGTTATTTCATTATTGTTATTTTTCTCTCACTGTGTTTGATTCCTCTGATGCAGCCTCTGCATACTCCATGGGCGAGGGGTTGCAGTTACAGTCTTTCACTCAGTTGTGAGGGAGCCCACAAGGCACAGGGGCTTTGTCATATTCACCTCCTCCCCCAGCATGGCCCAGTGTCAGGCAGAGCACTGCTCTTAATAAAGACTTCACAGATAATTGTCAAATGTTACTGAACATGCATATTATGTGTGTCATAAAAGCTAAAACTTCTATTCAAGAAGAAACCAGTGGCACAAATAGTCTGAAGCACAATGCTTAACAGTACAAATTGACTCAAGCAGAAGAAAATATATTTTCATTAATGCAGAAGAATTTAATTTACAGGGTTAATTAAGAAAAATACAACCATCGGGTAATGCATATGTATATTTATTACTTCTTTCTATTTTAGTGATTTGCCTTCTCTAGAAATTCTATTTTGTTCCAAAGGCTAGTCAAGACAGAAGTATAATTTTACCCTAGAGGAAAAGAAGGTAACACTTAGGACACTAAAAATCAAAAACTCCCATTCTCTGCTACTGAGAATATAATTTAGTGCCCCCTATAATCAGGGATATATATGAGGAGCCTCAAAGAAGCCCAATCTTTGACCCAGCATCTGTCACAAGGAATTCATTTGAAAGAAATCATGAGAAATGTGAATGAGGGAAATTGCACAAGAGTATTAATTAAATTGTCAATAAACTAAGTCTTCAAATGAGATTTGGTTGATTTACATAAATTATAGCACATTCACATTTTAGAATATTGTACAGCCATTAACTTCATGATATGGATGAATAAATGGGGCAATGCTTAATGTAACTGGGAAATTAATGATGTGGGTTACAGAACTTTGCATTTGTAATTCTTGGTAGATAGATAGGTACACAGATACATAGATAAACAGAAGGCCCTAATAATTCCCCCCAAAGCTTTGAGATGATGCTGAAGGATAAAAATACAAATATCATATGGTATAAATAATATGGGGAATTTAAAAAGTGATCTAAATGAGATTATTTACAAAGCATACATAGTTTAATACACATAGAAAACAAATTTATGATTACCAAAAGGGATACCCATGGGGTGGGGGTGCACAGAGATAAATTAGGAGTTTGGGATTAACACATACACACCACTATAAAATAAAGAGCAAGGATTTGCTGTACGGTACAAGGAACTCTATTCAATGTCATCTAATGACCTATAATGGAAAAGAGTTGAAAAAATACATATACATATATACATACACGCATGAAACTGAATCACTTTGTTCTAACCTAATGCTAATATAATATTGTAAATTAACTGTACTTCAGTTTTATTAAAAAAGTATTTAAAAAAGAAACAAGGACAATAAATTAGGCCCCTGAAGATAATTTTGCTGAAGTCTATCAAAAGAAGGTGCAAGAAGGTCCAGCTGACATAATTATTGATTTTAAAATCATGTGTGAAAGAGATATGTGTGAAAGTCATGGACATTGATATGTATAATGCATAGTCATAGCTTTATAAATATTTTCAATATATTTCTTTATATGATATTGCATCATATGAAAATACTAGAAATCAGTTTTTTTTTTTCTTACCCTTAGGACACTAAAATCAAAAACTCCCATTCTCTGAGAATATAATTTAGTGCCCCTATAATCAGGGATATATATGAGGAGCCTCAAAGAAGCCCAATCTTTGACCCAGCATCTGTCACAAGGAATTCATTTGAAAGAAATCATGAGAAATGTGAATGAGGGAAATTGCACAAGAGTATTAATTAAATTGTCAATAAACTAAGTCTTCAAATGAGATTTGGTTGATTTACATAAATTATAGCACATTCACATTTTAGAATATTGTACAGCCATTAACTTCATGATATGGATGAATAAATGGGGCAATGCTTAATGTAACTGGGAAATTAATGATGTGGGTTACAGAACTTTGCATTTGTAATTCTTGGTAGATAGATAGGTACACAGATACATAGATAAACAGAAGGCCCTAATAATTCCCCCAAATCTTTGAGATGATGCTGAAGGATAAAAATACAAATATCATATGGTATAAATAATATGGGGAATTTAAAAAGTGATCTAAATGAGATTATTTACAAAGCATACATAGTTTAATACACATAGAAAACAAATTTATGATTACCAAAAGGGATACCCATGGGGTGGGGGTGCACAGAGATAAATTAGGAGTTTGGGATTAACACATACACACCACTATAAAATAAAGAGCAAGGATTTGCTGTACGGTACAAGGAACTCTATTCAATGTCATCTAATGACCTATAATGGAAAAGAGTTGAAAAATACATATACATATATACATACACGCATGAAACTGAATCACTTTGTTCTAACCTAATGCTAATATAATATTGTAAATTAACTGTACTTCAGTTTTATTAAAAAAGTATTTAAAAAAGAAACAAGGACAATAAATTAGGCCCCTGAAGATAATTTTGCTGAAGTCTATCAAAAGAAGGTGCAAGAAGGTCCAGCTGACATAATTATTGATTTTAAAATCATGTGTGAAAGAGATATGTGTGAAAGTCATGGACATTGATATGTATAATGCATAGTCATAGCTTTATAAATATTTTCAATATATTTCTTTATATGATATTGCATCATATGAAAATACTAGAAATCTACTCATTAATTTTGAAGAATGGTTTCAGTTCAGTTCAGTCACTCAGTTGTGTCCGACTCTTTGCAACTCCATGGACTGTGGCATGCCAGGCTTCCCTGTTCTTCACTGTCTCCCAGAGCTTGCTCAAACCCATGCCTTTTGACTCAATGATGCCATCTAACCATCTTGTCCTCTGTCTTCCCCTTCTTCTTCTGTCTTCTATTTTTCCCAAGATGAGGCTCTTTTCCAATGAATTGGCTCTTTCTGTCATGTGGCCAAAGTATAGCAGCTTCAGTATCAGTCCTTCCAATGAATATTCATGGTTGATTTCCTTTAGGATTGACTAGTTTGATCTCCTTGCAGTGCAAGAGACTCTTAGGAGTCTTTTCCAACACCACAGTTCAAAGGCATCAATTCTTTAGCACTCAGCTTTCTTTATGAATGGTTTAGAAGAATGGGTTTAGAAGGATATAATTTAAAACTATTGACTTGGTGGGGTTCTGGGGAGCACCCCAAGGAAAAAAAATCAGGCCACTTCAAGAGAAACTAGAGAAAAAGATTCAGTGAAAGACCAAGTGACTTACTCCCAAACAGTATTCCAAACTTAGATACCACGGACAGAAAAAATAAGCCACAGTTTTAATTAAGAATCTTCTATTTATGCATAGGAACAGATGCCCAAATTGCAGTTTTGTTTGCCATTGAGTTGTTTTCAGAAGGACAACTACCCAAGAAGAGGTCTGGAAGGAATTGCTATACGTAAGATGGTTAATAGATCTTAAGATCTCACAGAAAACAGTGTGGAGAGAGGCTTGTATCTATACATTTATAAGCAGAGACATGTGAGCACTGACTGTCTGATCTCTTGGTCTCCCACAATGGAAGTGAAATCCAAAGATGAAGGTTGGGGACCTAGAGATGAATATTGCCTATTTCACCATTTTCCTACTGCTAACTGGAAGAAATACGAAAGAAGGAGCTTGGTAGCAATATATTCCAGTGCAGTCAGTCATGCTCTGGTCCCACTGATGGAAGCCACATTCAGATCATAACTCTCTGAAGAAACTCTGCTTTTCCTTTTGTTTTTCCAATCAGTCTCCACTGAAGTGGCTGCCTCACAGTTTGTGTGCTTGGTGGTCCAAGGCAGCCTATGCTTACCATCTGTTCCAAGGAGGATTTCATCCTTAAGGATGAGTTTAGACTGAATGGCACTGTGCGAGTTCTCACTCAAAAATCTAATTTGCACCAATCCAGGAATTTGGTATCAGAGAGGATTTTTTCTAAGTAGTTTTCCTGCACAAGAATCTTTTACGGGTTCCTCACATTGCTAGGAAATGGAAACAGAAGTGTTTCAGCTTCCTTATTAAAAAGAGACATTGTGCACACAATTAAATTCAACAGATGAGAAGTACAAGACCACAGTTAGGAGTGTTGGCCTGGTGCCCAGGCTTCCTAAGGAAGATGCAATGAAAAGAGTTTATTAGAGGAGACTAGGAATCTCTTAGGAACTACCATTTGTAATTCAGACTCTTTTTTATTTTTTTTTTGTCTTTTGAGCAAATACCAGTGGTCATGATAGTTACAGTCTAAGGCTTGACTTCCTCCTGCAATGTTCATGTAGATTAAGTGAATGTTTCCAACTGCAGGCTTAAATTTTGATTCTTCCAGACATGCTCACAGCAAAATGTCAAAATATACTATATTTGAGAAATCACTATGAACTTCTAGGGTTTCCAAGAATGAAAATAATATGGATATTTAGAGTCAGACCTATGCAAGTTCAGACCCTGGTTTTACCACTTTCTTTTCCATATGATCTTGGGCAAATTTCCTTATATATCAACCTCCTCATCTATAAAATTAGGATAATGATATTTACTCTTCAGGATTATTTCAAAGATTAAGCACATTTAAGGTTCTGATTGCAGTTCCTGAAATGTACCACACAAAGTTTTTTTTTCTCTCTTACTTTGCTATTCTCAAAAATATTACCAAGTATGTGGACAAAAAAACCTTAGCCACTAGGAAATTTCAACTAAAAAAATGACCAGAGAGAGGTTGTAAAGGAGTGCTACTGTTTTCAAGTGCCCCACAATAGAAGGAACTTCCTTAGTATTGTCAAGATGATTAGTTGAGCAGGTGCTACTTCATACATATCTTTCTTGGCCCTTCTCATTTCAGCTCATACCATCTTACTTTCCAAACATATCTGTGACTTTCATAAGCCACTAGAACCCACTTGCCTGGCTGGCCAGACATGCAAGGGCAGCCTTCAAGAGCAGTTCTTAACCAATCTTTGAAGAGAATTGGTGAATACCAGAGATTCTTAAATTTTTATGGGAATCAAAATCACATGGTGAGGTTTGGATTAGATCATGCATTGTTGGGACTATCCCAGAATTTGTGATTCAGTAGGTCTGGCATGGGACTGAGAACTTGCATTTCTAAAACTTCCCAAATAATAGAAATTCTGTTGGTCCAGGCATCACACTCTGAAATCTACTAAGATGCACATACCCTGCTGTTTTCATGCCTCAGGTAGGATAACTCAGAGGTACGTGGTCCACACTGGCCATATTAGTGCTTGGGCTGCTGTAATAAAATGCCACAGATTGGGTGGCTTAATAACAGAAATTTATTTTCCCACAGTTCTGGAGCCTAGAAGTCCAAGATTAGTGTTTCAGGCTGTAGCCTCTCTCCTTGTTGTTCAGATGGTTGCCTTCTCACCATGTTCTCAAGTGGCCTTTCCTCTGTACTCATGCTTGCCTAGTATCGTTTCTTCTCCTTGCAAGAAGGCCAGTCTAATTGAACTGGGGCCCTGCCCTTGGGACTGAACTTATTTTCTTGCCATCTAAACTTAATTACAAATCTAAAGGCCCTATCTCCAAATGTAGTCACACTGAAGGTTGAAGGCTTCCATATAGTCAGTCCATAACACAGGCTTTCAGAACTTTCTAGGCAGGTATGCTCTAGATGTTGAGAGCACACCCTTTATCGGTGTTCCCTTATGCCTCAGTTCCTCACTCCTTTACTGGTGTTTCCTGGAATAATGTTCCAGTTCAACTAGTGCTCCAATCCTTATTTCAGGACCTAAGTCTATGACAGTCCAAATTCAGAGAGTCACTGTTCTTCTATCAAGTGTCAACTTAGATGTCCAATGACAGATGAATTGATAAAGAAGCTGTGGTATATATATACAAAGGAATATTACTCATCCATAAAAAGGAATGCATTTGAGTAAACTGTAATGAAGTGGATGATCCTAGATCCTATTATACAGAGTAGAGTAAGTCAGAAAGAGAAAAATAAATATTATATATTAATGCAGAGATATAGAATCTAGAAAGAGTATTGATGATCCTATTTGCAGGGCAGCAATGGAGACATAGACTTAGAGGAGAGACTTGTAGACACAGAGAGAAGGAAAGGAAGGGATGAATTGAAAGAGTAACATTGAAACATATCCATTACCATATGAAATAGCCAGTGAGAATTTTCCGTATAACACAGGGAGTTCAAATTCAGTATTCTTTGTAAACTAGGAGGGCTGGAATGGAGAGGGAGGTGGGAGGGAGGTTCAGGAGAGAGGGGATATAGGTATATCAATGGCTTATTCATGTTGATGTATGGAAGAAACTGACAGACTAATGTAAAGCAATTTTCATTCCATTGAAAATAAATGCATTTATTTAAAAACATAAAATTAAAAGCATAACTCAGAGGTGGTTCCCAATTTGCTTGGAGCCTAGAAGTCCAAGATTAGTGTTTCAGGCTGTAGCCTCTCTCCTTGTTGTTCAGATGGTTGCCTTCTCACCATGTTCTCAAGTGGCCTTTCCTCTGTACTCATGCTTGCCTAGTATCGTTTCTTCTCCTTGCAAGAAGGCCAGTCTAATTGAACTGGGGCCCTGCCCTTGGGACTGAACTTATTTTCTTGCCATCTAAACTTAATTACAAATCTAAAGGCCCTATCTCCAAATGTAGTCACACTGAAGGTTGAAGGCTTCCATATAGTCAGTCCATAACACAGGCTTTCAGAACTTTCTAGGCAGGTATGCTCTAGATGTTGAGAGCACACCCTTTATCGGTGTTCCCTTATGCCTCAGTTCCTCACTCCTTTACTGGTGTTTCCTGGAATAATGTTCCAGTTCAACTAGTGCTCCAATCCTTATTTCAGGACCTAAGTCTATGACAGTCCAAATTCAGAGAGTCACTGTTCTTCTATCAAGTGTCAACTTAGATGTCCAATGACAGATGAATTGATAAAGAAGCTGTGGTATATATATACAAAGGAATATTACTCATCCATAAAAAGGAATGCATTTGAGTAAACTGTAATGAAGTGGATGATCCTAGATCCTATTATACAGAGTAGAGTAAGTCAGAAAGAGAAAAATAAATATTATATATTAATGCAGAGATATAGAATCTAGAAAGAGTATTGATGATCCTATTTGCAGGGCAGCAATGGAGACATAGACTTAGAGGAGAGACTTGTAGACACAGAGAGAAGGAAAGGAAGGGATGAATTGAAAGAGTAACATTGAAACATATCCATTACCATATGAAATAGCCAGTGAGAATTTTCCGTATAACACAGGGAGTTCAAATTCAGTATTCTTTGTAAACTAGGAGGGCTGGAATGGAGAGGGAGGTGGGAGGGAGGTTCAGGAGAGAGGGGATATAGGTATATCAATGGCTTATTCATGTTGATGTATGGAAGAAACTGACAGACTAATGTAAAGCAATTTTCATTCCATTGAAAATAAATGCATTTATTTAAAAACATAAAATTAAAAGCATACAAGGGACTTCCCTGGTGGTCCAGTGGTTAAGACTTTGCCTTTCATTACAGGGGGTGCAAGTTTACTTCCTAATCAGGGAGCTAAGATCCCACACACCTTTTTGCCCCCTCCCCTCAAAAACTCATGAAACAGAAGCAATATTGTAACAAGTTCAATAAAGACTTTAAAAATGGTCCATACAAAATATAAAATGAATGAGTAAATAAAAAGCACACAATCCTTAGGTCAACATAAGTTAAGGTACAGAATCTAAAGTCAAGAGACAAATTGTAATTTCTAATTTGTATCTAACTCACTGAAAATATGCTAACAGTTAAAATGTTGAGGAATTAACTCTCTCTAAGTTTCAATTTAATTATACTATACAGTAAATATATGCATCAATTTCATCCTTGACTAATGCCTTCAGGGAGTGTGAGGATGTATAATTCTTTGACTATAAGTAATGGAAGGATTATTCTGGCTAGCTTAAGCAATAGGAAGGACTTTATTAGAAGGTTATCAAACAACCTACAGAATTGAAAACTGACAGGAACAAGTATTTCCTTTTCAGCAGACAATTCTTGACCCCTGCCTATGGAAGGATACTCATATAGCAGAGGGTCATATGAAAGCAAAACCAAAACCATGAACCCCACAGGGGAAATTATATCAATATGCAAATAAAGTAAATATGTTTCCAATAGTCTGTTGAATATATATATATATTCTGTTCAGTTAGATACAGTCTAATTTGATTAGTACCTTTATCAATCAGGCATAGAGGACTCTCACTTATGAAGTATGTGCCTCACATTTGATGGAGTTTCCTTTCAAGCAAGCTGCTGACATTTGGATTCACTTAATAGGGAAAACCAAAGAAAATCAGGGGCAATGGAAATGTACTATGCAAATAATTATTGTGGAATATCATTCACAATCTTGGTGGATCCATGGACCCATATTCTTGAAAGCAAGTAAGATGTTAGTTAGCTTTTAATGACATATGATTATCTGATCTTCATAGTACAGTCCATCACAATATTAATTTTTATCTATTATAACCCTAAGGAATAATCTCTCAATTTGTCCTCATCCAGAAATGACCATAGTCAAGACCAGTAGTCCTGACAAAACACTCGATGGCATTAATCAAAGCAGGATCTTCTATGACCTTCCTCCTAGGGCAATGGTAATAAAGACAAAATAAACAAGTGGGACCTAATTAAACTTAAAAGCTTTTGCATAGCAAAAAAAACTATAAATAAGATGAAAAGACAACCTTCAGAATGGAAGAAAATAAAAGCAAATGAAACAACTGACAAAGAATTAATTTCCAAAATATACAAGCAACTCAGACAACTCAACATCAAAAAAATTAACAACCCAATCAAAAAAATGGGAAAAAGACCTAAAAAGACACCTCTCCAAAGAAGACATACACATGGCCAACAAACACATGAAAAGATGCTCAACATCATTCATTGTTAGAGAAATGCAAATCAAAACTATAATGAGATATCACCTTACACCAGTCAGAATGGCCATCATCAAAAAGTCTACAAGCAATAAATGCTGGAGAGGGTGTGGAGAAAAAGGAGCTCTCTTGCATTGTTGGTGGAATGTAAACTGATACAGCCATTGTGGAAACCACTATAGACATTCCTCAAAAAACTAGGAATAGAACCACCATATGAACCAGCAATACCATTACTAGGCAAATTACTGAGTATATCAAAATTAAAAGAGACAAATGTACCCCATTGTTCACTGCAGCACTATTTACAATAGGTAAAACATGAAAGCAACCTAGATGTCCATCGACAGATGAATGGATAAAGAAGCCATGGGACATACATACAATGATATATTACTCAGCCATAAAGAGAAATGCATTTGAATCAGTTCTAATGAGGTGGATGTATCTAGAACCTATTATACAGTGACGTATGTCAGAGTGAGAAAGATAAATATTGTATACTGACACATATATATGGAATCTAGAAAGATGGTGCTGATAAGCAAATATGCAGAGGGAGTGGATTGATTAGGTGCTGGATGACTCAATATGACCAGTCTCCGTTACAGAACAAACCAAAAAAATAATTAAGTATTAGTGCTTTTAAAAGTATAGAGTTGTATATCAATATAGAAGATAGTTTCTTCCTGCTATTTATAGAATTATTAATTATAGGATCTGAGAGTTTAGGCAAAGAAGTCTGAGCAAGGAGTCTGAAAATGATATTGAACTGGGGACCTGATTAATCTCCTATAAAGAAATACTGCTGCATGCTCTATCTAATCCTCTGAAAATGTTATGAAGGAATACAGACAATATACATCCTTTTGGGTGGTATTTCTAGAAAGCTTGACTTGGTCACTCTGGTATTTAACTTTGTTAGCAGTGGGATGTGCTGTGTTCTATCCCTACTTTAATCATAACCTTGTCATATGACCTGAGCATCTCCCCTTTTCTCCAAAACCTCCACTTTCCTATCTTTAAAAAGAGGATTGGATTAGGTCTTTGCAGCTTGAATCCTATGTTTCACAAATAAGAGCTGATTGAACAATAAGCAACTTTACTGTATAGTCAGAGAGTCAATATGCTGTAATGGGTTCCCACAGAGCTGAGGCCTGGACTGGGGAGCCCAGGAGATTCAAAAGAGAAAGAGAGAAAATGGCAGAGTTCCACCACTGTTAAGAAATACCATGGACTCCCATGAATTATACTTGGCTTTAAGAATGAAATTCTGCTTCTACCACTGAAGCCCACTCAATATTACTATCAAGTGGGAATTGTCCAAGTGGAGGCCTATACTGTAGGTAAGTCTACAGCACTTTAAGTTAAAAAATAAAATGCAAAAAGAATCACAAGAGAAGGTAAACCTCTAGTTCTATATTCACCACCTCTTAACAATACTAATCATGACAGTGCCTTCATCTATCTGGAGCCTCAGAAACACATTTGTTCACCATAAAAGTATGTGTGGGTGAGAGAGGTAGGAGATTATCTATCAGATGTTAGCCCTTTAAACACTCTATTGATGATGTGTCTGAGAATTGCATTTCTATGACACTGAATCAGATAAAGGTAATAATGACAATGTCAGCTTGTGAAGACCTGCAGCCTGAGAGTGACAGCATTGAAAAATTCTTTCTCAAGAGTTAAATATGGGGCTTTTGTGGTAGCTCAGTGGAAAAGAGTTTGCCTGCTAATTCAGGAGACACGAGTTTGACCCCTGATCCAGGAAGATCCCACATGCTGCAGAGCAACTAAGCCCATGAGACACAACTATGGAGCCTGTGCTCTAGAGCCTCAGAGTCACAAATGTTGAGCCCACGTGCTGCAATTACTGAAGTCTGTGTGCCCTAGGGCCTGAATTCCACAACAAGAGAAGTCACTGCAACAAGAAACCTGCTCACCTCAACTAGAGAGTACCTCCACTGAGAAGAGTCTGCAGCAGCAGTGAAAACCCAGAATAGCCAAAAATAAATTTTTTTTTTAAAGAGTTAAATGTGGTTACAGCCTTATATGATTCAGGCTGGGCCAATCGTGGACCTCAAGAGGAAACCCAGATTACTGGATAAGATCTATCTCAGAATAGCATTCAAGCAGCAGAAAGCAGGTCTCAGGTGACAGAGTGGGACAGACTTGAGAAGATTATTTCATTCACTCATCTGCATTAGGGAAAGATCACACAGAAACCATTCCATGAACATGACTTTTAAATGTAAGTTCCAGTCTTTTATATCTGACCAGTAAGGAATAAAGAGACCCAATTTGTCCTCTATATGAAACTACTAAACACAAAGCAACAGAATATGTAACAAAATGGCTTTAAGAAGCTGGACAGCAGGCAATGAGAAAATAAATTAATAAAGTGAATCCCATGATTGTCTCAGGTTACTGTATTAGGAGTGTTTCCAGGCCCTGGAGAGAGAGAGCACTGAGGTCAACCTCAGATCCCCTGAGTTAAGGACACAGAGCCAAGAATTCAAAGAAACCAAGGAAACTAGAATCCATATAAAGTACCCGAAAGGAGAAAGTATCAAAGAGAGACCTAAGGGGTGTCTCCCTCAGGTATCCGGCAGAATATTAATGAGTGGGTCTGTGTGTGTGCATGTGTGTAAACTACTCAAGGTCAGAGGGGAAAAAAAAGGAAACATTTCTGATGGGATTAGAAGGAACTATATCTGGTTCTCAAACTTGGCTGGAAATGTAACTGACTCACAGCCTAGAAAGGAAAATTTATGGAGGAGTCATGGGGCACTGGGTTAAACATTAAGGAAGGCCTTACCTCATTAGTGAGGAAAAATTAATTCTAAATGAAGTACTGTTCTGGACCCACCTAATGAATCATAAAATCAAGAGCCTAAAAATTTTAAATGTTTTCAAATAACTAAACAGTATACCATAATAAATCTCAAGAAATATGCATCACCCTACAAATTATGAATCCAATCAAGGATTACCAGAGATGCAAAGATGCAGGAAAGCATAAACTTATTATAAGAAGAGTAATCAATTAGAGTCAATCAAAACCAATGAAAAATGATCACAGACATTAGAATTAGTAAACAATGACAAGATGGCTGTTATAATTGTATTATATATGATCAAAAGATTAAGCATAAATGTTGGAGATATGAAAAGGACCTCCCAAAAATGGGCCAATCGTGGACCTCGAAGATTATTTCATTCAGATAGCTCAGCAGAAAGCAGGTCTCAGGTGACAGAGTGGGACAGACTTGAGAAGATTATTTCATTCACTCATCTGCATTAGGGAAAGATCACACAGAAACCATTCCATGAACATGACTTTTAAATGTAAGTTCCAGTCTTTTATATCTGACCAGTAAGGAATAAAGAGACCCAATTTGTCCTCTATATGAAACTACTAAACACAAAGCAACAGAATATGTAACAAAATGGCTTTAAGAAGCTGGACAGCAGGCAATGAGAAAATAAATTAATAAAGTGAATCCCATGATTGTCTCAGGTTACTGTATTAGGAGTGTTTCCAGGCCCTGGAGAGAGAGAGAGCACTGAGGTCAACCTCAGATCCCCTGAGTTAAGGACACAGAGCCAAGAATTCAAAGAAACCAAGGAAACTAGAATCCATATAAAGTACCCGAAAGGAGAAAGTATCAAAGAGAGACCTAAGGGGTGTCTCCCTCAGGTATCCGGCAGAATATTAATGAGTGGGTCTGTGTGTGTGCATGTGTGTAAACTACTCAAGGTCAGAGGGGAAAAAAAAGGAAACATTTCTGATGGGATTAGAAGGAACTATATCTGGTTCTCAAACTTGGCTGGAAATGTAACTGACTCCCACAGCCTAGAAAGGAAAATTTATGGAGGAGTCATGGGGCACTGGGTTAAACATTAAGGAAGGCCTTACCTCATTAGTGAGGAAAAATTAATTCTAAATGAAGTACTGTTCTGGACCCACCTAATGAATCATAAAATCAAGAGCCTAAAAATTTTAAATGTTTTCAAATAACTAAACAGTATACCATAATAAATCTCAAGAAATATGCATCACCCTACAAATTATGAATCCAATCAAGGATTACCAGAGATGCAAAGATGCAGGAAAGCATAAACTTATTATAAGAAGAGTAATCAATTAGAGTCAATCAAAACCAATGAAAAATGATCACAGACATTAGAATTAGTAAACAATGACAAGATGGCTGTTATAATTGTATTATATATGATCAAAAGATTAAGCATAAATGTTGGAGATATGAAAAGGACCTCCCAAAAAACTTCTTTGGGAGAAAAATGCAATATCTCAGATGAAAAAATACACTGGATGGAGTTAATAGCAGCTTAGGCATTCCAAAAGAAAAGACTAGTAAATTTGAATTCATAGCAATACAAACTCTTTCAAATGAAACAGACAGGAAAAAAGCAATAAAAAGGAAGAAACGAACACTAGTGAACTGTGTGAACATCAAATTGCTTAATATGTACATAATTAGAATATCCAAAATATACTGGCAGAAGAAGAAAAAATATCTGAAGAAATAATGGCTGAAAAAAAATCCAAATTTGAAGAAAAACTGAAAACATAAATATTTAAGAAGCACAATGAAACTCAATTACAAGAAATGTGAAGAATATTAAACCAATGTACATCAAAACCAAATCACTCAAAACTAGATAAAGAGAAAAACTGAAAAGCAGCTGCAGAATGGAAAAACACTATACACAGAGAAAAATGAAGTTTATGGCAAATATCTTGTTGGAAACCATGCAAATAAGAAAACAATGAAACAATGTCTTTAACACACAGGTATTAAAAAATCTGTCAATTTATAATTATATTTCTTGTGACATATCTTTCAAAACCAAAATGAAATGAGGAATTCATTACCAGCAGACTCACACTAAAAGAAATGTTAGAGTCCTTCAGGCAGAACAAAAACAGAACCAGATGTAAATGTAGATATACACAAAGTACAAAAGAACACAGAAATGGCAAATACATAGGTAAATATATAAGATTTCTTCTTATTATTTAAACCTCTTTAAAATGCAAAGTTATACATAAATAAAAGGAATGACAATGCATTTAGGGAATTATCATATTTATAAAAATAAAATTTATGATCATAAAGTCAAAAAGGGATAAAAAGAAGTATACCATAATAAGGATTTTAAATTATATGTGAAGTGATATATATCACTGAAAAGTAGACTATGATAAAGATATAAACTAAAAAACTTAAAGCAGATGGTAAATAACAAAACAGAGTTATAACGAACAAGCCAACAAAGAAGGTTAAACAAAGTCATATGTATTCAATTTAAAAGAGGGTAGAAAAAGAGAAAGAGTAAATAAGGCATTAGAAAGCATAGCAATATAATAGATTTAAACCTAATTATGCCAATATCACATTAAATATAGATTATCTAAAAATTTCAATTAAACATAATAGACTGTCAAATTGAATAAAAATTTAGGATAAACATTGTGCTACAGACAGGAAACACACTCTAAATGCAAAGGTACAAATAGATGAGAAGTATCAAGGTAGAAAATTTTATACTATAATAGCTAATCAAAAGAAAACTAGAAAAAAAATACTAGAGTGATTACATTAGTATCAAACAAAGTAAAATCCAGAATAACAGATATTTCCAATAATAGAGTAGTTTCATGACAATAAACAGGTCAATTTATCAGAAATATTAAAAGATTTAGCAATCTTTAAAATTTTTATGCTGATAAAACCTTCAGAATTCACTTAGCAAAAATTGAGAACTACGAGGTAAATAGACAAGTTTATAACTACAGTTGGAGACGGCAATAACTCCTCTCAAAAACTGATACATCAAGAAGTTGGAAAAATCATTCATGACACAAGCCTTTAATAAGACTCTCAAATAATTTATCTAACAGCATTTATGGTACACTCCACTCAGCATCGACTGAGTACACATTTTTTTCACAAGCATATAAGTTTTGGCCAAGGTAGATTATATTTCAGGCCATAAAACAATAAATTTTTAAAAATCTCAAGTTATACAAAGTATGTTTTTTGCCTAAATGGTCATTTAAAATGAACTTTTCCATTGACCTGGGATAATGGAACATTGTAATTGATATTATGTTATTTTGCCCATACCCACCTGGTAATATGGAGGCATTCATTTTCCCAGATGCCAATAGTGTTGCCTGATGGAATCACGCCAGGTCTTTCCCCAGGAATTGCCCTCAGTCAAAGAGAGCTGCCTCATCCAAGTGTACATCCCCTCCTCAAAGGACATTTTATGTCTAGGAACTGGTAAATGCAAGGGTGCAGTATCCTGGTCAACTCAAACACTCCTATGGAACTGGCTGAGGTCTCTCTCATAAGTGTATTGTGTTCCTCATATTTTATAGGTGTTATTCTCAAGAATTCTCTAAAGAGGGTAGAAAAGAGAAAGAGAAAAAATAAGTATTCAATTTAAAGAGGGTAGAAAAAGAAAGAGTAAATAAGGCATTAGAAAGCATAGCAATATAATAGATTTAAACCTAATTATGCCAATATCACATTAAATATAGATTATCTAAAAATTTCAATTAAACATAATAGACTGTCAAATTGAATAAAAATTTAGGATAAACATTGTGCTACAGACAGGAAACACACTCTAAATGCAAAGGTACAAATAGATGAGAAGTATCAAGGTAGAAAATTTTATACTATAATAGCTAATCAAAAGAAAACTAGAAAAAAAATACTAGAGTGATTACATTAGTATCAAACAAAGTAAAATCCAGAATAACAGATATTTCCAATAATAGAGTAGTTTCATGACAATAAACAGGTCAATTTATCAGAAATATTAAAAGATTTAGCAATCTTTAAAATTTTTATGCTGATAAAACCTTCAGAATTCACTTAGCAAAAATTGAGAACTACGAGGTAAATAGACAAGTTTATAACTACAGTTGGAGACGGCAATAACTCCTCTCAAAAACTGATACATCAAGAAGTTGGAAAAATCATTCATGACACAAGCCTTTAATAAGACTCTCAAATAATTTATCTAACAGCATTTATGGTACACTCCACTCAGCATCGACTGAGTACACATTTTTTTCACAAGCATATAAGTTTTGGCCAAGGTAGATTATATTTCAGGCCATAAAACAAAAAATTTTTTAAAAATCTCAAGTTATACAAAGTATGTTTTTTGCCTAAATGGTCATTTAAAATGAACTTTTCCATTGACCTGGGATAATGGAACATTGTAATTGATATTATGTTATTTTGCCCATACCCACCTGGTAATATGGAGGCATTCATTTTCCCAGATGCCAATAGTGTTGCCTGATGGAATCACGCCAGGTCTTTCCCCAGGAATTGCCCTCAGTCAAAGAGAGCTGCCTCATCCAAGTGTACATCCCCTCCTCAAAGGACATTTTATGTCTAGGAACTGGTAAATGCAAGGGTGCAGTATCCTGGTCAACTCAAACACTCCTATGGAACTGGCTGAGGTCTCTCTCATAAGTGTATTGTGTTCCTCATATTTTATAGGTGTTATTCTCAAGAATTCTCTCAATAAACCAACAGAATGCAAATCTCTCCAAGTCTGTTTCCCAGGAATAGGACCTAAGATAAATGTGTTTATTGCAGCATAATCATCATTTCACTAAAATGAAAGCAACCTAAGTGCCCATCAATAGTTAACTAGTTAGGTTAAATAAAATATTATGCAACTATTAGATGATGACAATGGTATACCTCTTAAAATTGAAAAACAGCGAAAAGAAAAATTAGTAGATAAGAAAGACAAAAAAGTGCAAAACATGTAAACAATGACCACAGTGATAATGAGAAAGACCAACTTCTTACCTCATGTTAAATAGCTGAGACCAGAAATGCCAGAGATAGGTAGAAAGAAGCGGGTCTAGTTCAATGATCAAGACTCTAAGCTGTTAAAACAATAGAAGGAAAGATGTTCATGTGAACAGCAGAGAGAATGCTGCATATGGGGGCATGTGATAGAGTTCATGGGAAAGTTGGAAGTGGCAGCCTGGAAAGAAGAATCTGTTCCAGGCACATAAGCATGGAAGGAGGACCTGGGGACCAGAAACAGGTGGAAGTGAAGCTACGACTGGGACATCTTCTGGGGACACAGTGAAAGATGGGCCCTGGGCCAGGGTGGGGCTGTGACCAAGCCACCTCAAAGCTAAAGGAGGAGAACCGGGGCTGAGAACAAAGAAAGGCGGCACTTAAGAGAAGACAGAGGGAGAGGCTGATGGCCGGTGCAAGTAGAGGTTGTGAATCAGATTGAGAACTGGAAGATTAAGAGAAAGAAGTCGCAGACTGCTGAGAGATGGGTGGAGGCTGAGCAGAGTGTGTTCTCCTTACCTTACAAACCTACAGACCCAGAGAGAGCCAGTGATTGTAAAAAGTGGTGCCTGGACTCTTCTTAGCCTTACAATGACCTTTAAATAAGTTTTCCCAATGAAAAATAATCTCAACAGTGAGAGCTGAGGGTGGGCTTCTGTCACCTACCTATAAGTGTACATCCCTCCTCAAAGGACATTTTATGTCTAGGAACTGGTAAATGCAAGGGTGCAGTATCCTGGTCAACTCAAACACTCCTATGGAACTGGCTGAGGTCTCTCTCATAAGTGTATTGTGTTCCTCATATTTTATAGGTGTTATTCTCAAGAATTCTCTCAATAAACCAACAGAATGCAAATCTCTCCAAGTCTGTTTCCCAGGAATAGGACCTAAGATAAATGTGTTTATTGCAGCATAATCATCATTTCACTAAAATGAAAGCAACCTAAGTGCCCATCAATAGTTAACTAGTTAGGTTAAATAAAATATTATGCAACTATTAGATGATGACAATGGTATACCTCTTAAAATTGAAAAACAGCGAAAAGAAAAATTAGTAGATAAGAAAGACAAAAAAGTGCAAAACATGTAAACAATGACCACAGTGATAATGAGAAAGACCAACTTCTTACCTCATGTTAAATAGCTGAGACCAGAAATGCCAGAGATAGGGAGAAAGAAGCGGGTCTAGTTCAATGATCAAGACTCTAAGCTGTTAAAACAATAGAAGGAAAGATGTTCATGTGAACAGCAGAGAGAATGCTGCATATGGGGGCATGTGATAGAGTTCATGGGAAAGTTGGAAGTGGCAGCCTGGAAAGAAGAATCTGTTCCAGGCACATAAGCATGGAAGGAGGACCTGGGGACCAGAAACAGGTGGAAGTGAAGCTACGACTGGGACATCTTCTGGGGACACAGTGAAAGATGGGCCCTGGGCCAGGGTGGGGCTGTGACCAAGCCACCTCAAAGCTAAAGGAGGAGAACCGGGGCTGAGAACAAAGAAAGGCGGCACTTAAGAGAAGACAGAGGGAGAGGCTGATGGCCGGTGCAAGTAGAGGTTGTGAATCAGATTGAGAACTGGAAGATTAAGAGAAAGAAGTCGCAGACTGCTGAGAGATGGGTGGAGGCTGAGCAGAGTGTGTTCTCCTTACCTTACAAACCTACAGACCCAGAGAGAGCCAGTGATTGTAAAAAGTGGTGCCTGGACTCTTCTTAGCCTTACAATGACCTTTAAATAAGTTTTCCCAATGAAAAATAATCTCAACAGTGAGAGCTGAGGGTGGGCTTCTGTCACCTACCTATAACAGACTGCATTTTTGAAAGGTTTCCACACAAATACCTCCAATTTACAAGACCTTCTTACAATGAGATCTTGATATTCCTCCTTCAGGAATTCCCCCTTGAATTTGGGCAGACTTGTAACTACAGTGGAAGCAATGCTGCATGATTTCTGAAGCTGGGCTCTGAAGGGCATTGCACCTTCTGCCTTGCTCACCCTGTTGAAACATGTACCTTGGGAGATCTAAGACAATAGGTAAGAGGTATGGCTTTTGTGAGGCTTCCAGGCTGGAAATCCCATGGTGAGACTATGCAGTGATAAAGGGATAAAGGGAACCCATGTGTTCCAGCCCCCTATTCCTTGTCTCTTTCTAGCCCAGCTACCAGAAAGGAGAGCAAGAAAGCCTTTCATTGCTTCCTCCTCTCATATTTTGAGCTCCCAGCTGATTTCAAATGGGCCAGAGATGAACCTGTACTGAGCCCTGCTCATATTATTGAATTATGAGAAAAATAAATTATGCTTTAAATTACTAAGTTTTGTGCTGGTTAATTAGGTGACTGGAACACTACTCCATCTGCCTCTTGTTTGATAAAATAGCCATGGACCAACACAGTGATCTTTTGGGGATGACTGTAATGATCAGGATGATGGGATAGTCATTCTTGGACATCCTACTCACCCTTGAGACTTATGAGATTGACCATGTTAAACGGCCAGAGTAGTTAAATGTAAGCGCTTTTGAGATCTGGTTCAAACCAGTGATTCTACTATGGCCTTATCAGTCAAAAATTAAACAGAGGAGAAAGTAATCCTGGGCAGTGTGGGAATAAAGGCATTATTTGATCTGCTTCTGGAGGCAATGGTACAGTTCTTTATGATGTGTGCAATTTTAAAAATCAATAAGTTATTTTAAATAAGGCAAAGGCCAAGAAGATTAGGATTTCAGCATATACTTAGAGTGTTGAAAACCTAAGACTTTTCTTCTTGTGCCAGAATATAACTAAGAATGAATCCATCTACTGACACAAAAGGTCATTTACAAAGCACTGAAAACACTTTTAAGCAAAACCTAAAAGTAGTGAAAAGATATGTTACTTAACATTTCACTAATCAAAAATTTTTGGAAACCAAAACTTCTTATATGCCCCAATTCAATTTTAAGCTACTAACTGGCACCCATTCTCACAGTTACTGTGAGTAATTAGATGAATTTCTTACTATTAGAAATAGCCCTAATAAGGAGTTGTTATGTATTATAATTATCACATTCAGGAGCAAATTAAGTTAAATTCAGTTTCATGGGACTTTTGTAACAAATTTCAACAAGTGTATCCTAATACACTAAGGATAATTTGGAATGAAAGTGACATTGGGCTTCACAGATGGCTCAGTGAGTCAAGAGGCCTCCTGCAATGCAGAAGACAAAGGAGACAACAGTTGATCCCTGGGTCAGGAAGTTGGGGATTCGCGCTGCCTTCCATGGTCCCTTGAGACTATGCAGTGATAAAGGGATAAAGAACCCATGCCCCTATTCCTTGTCTCTTTCTAGCCCAGCTACCAGAAAGGAGAGCAAGAAAGCCTTTCATTGCTTCCTCCTCTCATATTTTGAGCTCCCAGCTGATTTCAAATGGGCCAGAGATGAACCTGTACTGAGCCCTGCTCATATTATTGAATTATGAGAAAAATAAATTATGCTTTAAATTACTAAGTTTTGTGCTGGTTAATTAGGTGACTGGAACACTACTCCATCTGCCTCTTGTTTGATAAAATAGCCATGGACCAACACAGTGATCTTTTGGGGATGACTGTAATGATCAGGATGATGGGATAGTCATTCTTGGACATCCTACTCACCCTTGAGACTTATGAGATTGACCATGTTAAACGGCCAGAGTAGTTAAATGTAAGCGCTTTTGAGATCTGGTTCAAACCAGTGATTCTACTATGGCCTTATCAGTCAAAAATTAAACAGAGGAGAAAGTAATCCTGGGCAGTGTGGGAATAAAGGCATTATTTGATCTGCTTCTGGAGGCAATGGTACAGTTCTTTATGATGTGTGCAATTTTAAAAATCAATAAGTTATTTTAAATAAGGCAAAGGCCAAGAAGATTAGGATTTCAGCATATACTTAGAGTGTTGAAAACCTAAGACTTTTCTTCTTGTGCCAGAATATAACTAAGAATGAATCCATCTACTGACACAAAAGGTCATTTACAAAGCACTGAAAACACTTTTAAGCAAAACCTAAAAGTAGTGAAAAGATATGTTACTTAACATTTCACTAATCAAAAATTTTTGGAAACCAAAACTTCTTATATGCCCCAATTCAATTTTAAGCTACTAACTGGCACCCATTCTCACAGTTACTGTGAGTAATTAGATGAATTTCTTACTATTAGAAATAGCCCTAATAAGGAGTTGTTATGTATTATAATTATCACATTCAGGAGCAAATTAAGTTAAATTCAGTTTCATGGGACTTTTGTAACAAATTTCAACAAGTGTATCCTAATACACTAAGGATAATTTGGAATGAAAGTGACATTGGGCTTCACAGATGGCTCAGTGAGTCAAGAGGCCTCCTGCAATGCAGAAGACAAAGGAGACAACAGTTGGATCCCTGGGTCAGGAAGATCCACTGGAGGAGGAAATGGCAACTCACTCCAGTATTCTTGCCTGAAAAATGCTATAGACAGTGGAGCCTGGTGGGTGACATTCCACAGGGTCTCAGAATAGGACAGGACTGAGCAATTAAGCACAGCACTATCAACTAAAATTCTGAAATCTGCTTTTCTAAGAATTATGGATTTTTTAGCTGAGAGCTAAGCTATGGATCATGAAAATACTTTCACTATTTGAAAGACTTCTATCTGAGTGTGTGTGTGTGTATGTATGTGTGTGTTAATTGCTCAGTCATGTCCGACTCTTTGCTACCGACTCTTCCATGTGAAACTGAGAGCAATGGTCTGCGATGTCCTGAGTATACTGATAGGACAAAAAGGGATGGATGGTACAGGAGCTTTACTTCAGACACTAATGCTAAAACCAGTGATAATAATAAATCCCTTAATGAGCACATCTGTCCAACCAAGAAATGTACTCTGCATTACTATTGTGTTTAAGCCAAAGCTAAGCACAGGCATATCGGAATCAAGAAGAAACTGGGACTTCCCTGGTGGCCTAGTAGTTAAGAATTTGCCTGTCAGTGCAGGGGCCATGGATTTGATCCCTGGTCCAGGAACTAGGATCCTACACGCTGCAGTGCAACTTAGCCCTGGGTCACAAATACTGAGCCTACACTCTAGAGCCTGTGCTCCACAATGGGAGAAGCCACCACAATGAGAAGCCTACACACCTCAACTAGAGGATAGCAGAAAGTCCAGGCACAGCAATTAAGAGTCAGTATAGCCAAAAAAAAAAAAAAAAAAAAATTAACTAAATGAAAGAAGAAACTAAATGAAAACAGCATCTTCAGTAGAACTAAAGTGCCATGAGGGCAAGGATCATGAGTAATCACCCTGCCTTGCCCGAAGTCTTTCTTGCAGTGTCCCACACAGGGTCAGGCTCATGTCAGGCTCTCAGTAAATATATTTTGTATCAGTGAATAAATGCATGATGCAAAGTTGTGCTTAGTGACCCAGTCTAAAGATCAATCCACCGAGTCTGTCCTCCCGTTTATAAAAGTTGAGGACAAACTCTTAGAGCAATTGATTCAACTTTTCCAACCACATGCTAATGTGATACACACAAGCTGATGAAGCAGAAGTTTTCCTTTGGATTTCAACTTGAGACATATTTTGCTTGTCTTTTAAAGTACCAATCTAGCCATCCAAAATGCCTTTGTTGCAACAGAATAATAATCAAATTTTAGTTCAACAGCTGTGTGCAATGCATATTTTAAAAAAACAATTTTTTTGAATTACTCCCATTTTCATTTTTTCCATGCTACTCAGTTTTTCTATATCAGTGCTATTAAAACCATAGTTAAGAAGAGTTGAAAAGAAGAAGGAAGCAGCAGAGTGAGTACGCACTAATCTCTTACAGGATGCTGATTAGATATGAGAGGTTTTTCTCCCTAGTGCTAAAAGGGTTTCCTAATTCTAGACAGAGAGACTGCACACTTTCATTGCAAAGATCTAGATAATAGATGGACCCATGTGGTGCTAGTAGTCCTTCTTAAAGGAAATCAACCCAGAATATTCATTAGAAGAACTGATGCTGAAGCTAAAGCTCCAATACTCTGGCCACCTGATATGAAGAGTTGACTTATTGGAAAAGACCCTGATGCTGGGAAAGATTGAGGGCCAGAGGAGAAGTGGGTGACAGAGGATGAGGTGGTTAGATAGCATCACTGATTTAATGGACATGAATGTGAACAAATTCCAGGAGATAGTGAAGGACAAGGAAGCCTGGTCTGCTGCAGTCCATGGGGTTGTAGAGTCAGACACAACTTAGTGACTGAACAACTGAACAAGAAAGTAGACAATTAGGCTGCAAACTTTCTGGTGAAACTCCTTACTTTAGAATAAAGCAGCTATAGACAACACTTAAGTAATTAAACATGGCTGTATTCCAATAAAATTTTAGCGACACATATAAGTGACAGACGAAGTTTGGCCTATGAACAAGTTTGATGATGCCTGTTCTAAAACAATATTTTGCGTGTTTGCTGCTGTGTGCTTTTTATAGGTCCATGAAATATATTGTCTCCTTGGAGCCTCAACTAGCAATTTGACATAGCAGGTGTTTTGAGCCCTATTCTAGAAATACAAGTGCTATGGCACAGAAAGCTAAAGCCACTTGAACAAGATCACAGAACTAGTCATTTGCCAGGTCAGAACAAAAACTCTGGTCCATGAACACCCATTCTGCGAGCTCATAAACCAAAATATCCTGTTATCTTTATATTTATTCCTGAGCAAGTATTTGGTCACATATGTAATATTGAAATGATAGAAATATACCTCCAAAACTGGTATGAACTTGTGTTCAGAATTTCACAATAGAAATTTATTTCTCTAAGAATTCATTCTACTTTAAAATTTCCTTTAGATAGTGTATTTTTCATGGCAATGTCAGAGAAGGAGACCAACACTTAAACTGGCCTAAGGAAAAATAAAATGAATTTGGATTCACTGGTAAATCTTTAGGGATATACTGGCATCAGACATATGGATCAGACCTGGATCCAGGGTACAGTCTTGTTTTCTACCTCTGATTGTTCTGCTGTCCTCCAGGCTGGTATTGCCTTCACTACATGGTTACTCCATGTAGTATTCTACAATATTTTCAAATTTAGACCCTCAGAGTACTAAGCTAATGGAAAAGGAAACTTCCCCTCCTCAGTAGCATCAGCTCAGACTTAGGCATTTCTCTCATTGATCCAAATTGAGTCAGATGTCCATCCCTAAGAAATCAACCAGTCCAATCTATCTGAGTGAAAGTCATGTGCCCACTGGCTTATATGCATGACTCATTAGCCCCTGCAGAGACAAAATCAGCTTTGTTTCTATCATACAGAAAGGACAGTTGGATTCTATTGCCAGAGGAAGGAGGAATATATTTTGGCAGCAAGTAGAACAGATGTTCACTATGAAAGGATACAACATAAACTCTATATTAATCAGTATCCAAATAATCTCAGCAGAAATTAGTCATTCAGTTATTTTGCAGGCCTGGAAATAAATTCATTTTAAGGAACGAGTTGGCAAAACCAGTCTAGCACTTGGGCAGGGAAACAAATCACGATGCTTAAGATTCATATCCTCTGTGGCTCGGTGCATAAAATCGTGTGCTATTTTGGTTATCAATGTGAGTTTCCTATGGAACGCTAACCCCAGTTTATGCACAACCCACTTTTCTCTTACCTTTCTATGCTACAAAAGAAAGGTAGAAACGCTAAAATTCTTGATTCCCTATTGTTACTTGCC
The DNA here is from genome assembly GCA_022376925.1 of Tragulus kanchil. Classification (NCBI taxonomy): domain Eukaryota; kingdom Metazoa; phylum Chordata; class Mammalia; order Artiodactyla; family Tragulidae; genus Tragulus; species Tragulus kanchil. The sequence continues at coordinate 7,911,354 of JAIOJX010000004.1, forward strand.
CTGTCACATGTCACACAGAGTGAACAATGCGATTGGGGAAAATGTTTCTGGGAAGGGATTCATTGCATATAAAGACAGAGGCCTGCTAGAAATAGGATTCCCTGAATTGCTGGAAAGCTGCCATCTTTCATGGCAATGTCAGAGAAGGAGACCAAAAATTTTCTCTAAGAATTCATTCTACTTTAAAATTTCCTTTAGATAGTGTATTTTTCATGGCAATGTCAGAGAAGGAGACCAACACTTAAACTGGCCTAAGGAAAAATAAAATGAATTTGGATTCACTGGTAAATCTTTAGGGATATACTGGCATCAGACATATGGATCAGACCTGGATCCAGGGTACAGTCTTGTTTTCTACCTCTGATTGTTCTGCTGTCCTCCAGGCTGGTATTGCCTTCACTACATGGTTACTCCATGTAGTATTCTACAATATTTTCAAATTTAGACCCTCAGAGTACTAAGCTAATGGAAAAGGAAACTTCCCCTCCTCAGTAGCATCAGCTCAGACTTAGGCATTTCTCTCATTGATCCAAATTGAGTCAGATGTCCATCCCTAAGAAATCAACCAGTCCAATCTATCTGAGTGAAAGTCATGTGCCCACTGGCTTATATGCATGACTCATTAGCCCCTGCAGAGACAAAATCAGCTTCGTTTCTATCATACAGAAAGGACAGTTGGATTCTATTGCCAGAGGAAGGAGGAATATATTTTGGCAGCAAGTAGAACAGATGTTCACTATGAAAGGATACAACATAAACTCTATATTAATCAGTATCCAAATAATCTCAGCAGAAATTAGTCATTCAGTTATTTTGCAGGCCTGGAAATAAATTCATTTTAAGGAACGAGTTGGCAAAACCAGTCTAGCACTTGGGCAGGGAAACAAATCACGATGCTTAAGATTCATATCCTCTGTGGCTCGGTGCATAAAATCGTGTGCTATTTTGGTTATCAATGTGAGTTTCCTATGGAACGCTAACCCCAGTTTATGCACAACCCACTTTTCTCTTACCTTTCTATGCTACAAAAGAAAGGTAGAAACGCTAAAATTCTTGATTCCCTATTGTTACTTGCCCTGTCACATGTCACACAGAGTGAACAATGCGATTGGGGAAAATGTTTCTGGGAAGGGATTCATTGCATATAAAGACAGAGGCCTGCTAGAAATAGGTCCTTCATTCGTTCTTCCTGGAAAGTGGAAATGAGTCCTGGAGACACAGCTGCCATCTTATAACCAGGAGGCAACAAAGGGTCAGAACTACTGTAGCTGCCCTGGACTGCCTACCTCCTAACTGCTTATAGCACTTCTACTTCTTAAAGCCAGTGAAGTGGGGTTTTCTATTTTCTTTAGCTGAATATATCCCTGCCTGATTTAATTCTCAAATTGATCTAATGCTGCTTAGAGACACTGAGAAACTGGCACCAGAGTCTCAAAACAGCAGTTCCTACATTCTAGACATTAACCAATCATTCATAATCTTGGACATTTTGGCTTACTGTGTTAGAAGGATATTACTAGCACATTTTGATTATCTCCCTCTACAAGGTATAAAGAAAGCCCTGGGAACTCTTACAGCCATATTGACCAAGACCTGAAAGGAGGTAAACCAATGCTCTGGTTAGATTTACACTGAGTCATGTCATTTACTCAGATATTTTCCTCGGCATAATGCTGTAAAATTGCAGTACTCTATCCCCAAACAACCTGTTGACTCCCTCCCCTTCCAAACTTTGCCTAAGCGATGTTTGGGAAATGCTGCTAGGCATAAGAGATAAACATTTTAATCCTCCTTAAGTTTCCTAAAATGTGGAAAGATTTGACTCCAGAGGACAAAAAAGATATAAAAATTCCAAGACAATATAGACAAGGGTTTGAATAAAGAAATTCTACCACAATGTTTTTAATAGGTTTAGAGGACAACAGAATATGTCCCTTTAAATTGAAAGCAAACAAAAAAATAAGTTTTCACTTTAATTATAAATTACCATTCATCACAAGGGAAGAAAAAGATCAAAATATGCTACTTCTTCCTGGAGCAACAGCCCACCAAATGGTTTTTCTGCTAATTTCATTAAATTTCATTCCCACCAACAGCATAAAAGACAACTCACTTCACAAAATGTATCATCACCAGCAACTTACATATTATAAAATGTTAATGAAATATTTTCAAGTACTATCAGCCACTTCTACCACTCAGATACAGTCTGTCAAAAAAAGAACATTAAAGCGTCAATGACAAAAATATTATTTATTATATGGCTATAATAATTATTACTATTTTAGTGAATATTCTATCTTATCAATCCCTCCACCTATTCATTTTCCAAATAATTATTAAGAATCTAAGTGCAACTCTTGCATGTTCATTGCAGCATTATTCACAATAGCAAGATATGAAAATAACCTAAATGTCAATTAATGAATGGATAAAGAAGTACACATACACATGCACAAGGAAGAAAATCTGCCATTTGTAATAACATGGAATAACCTGGAGACATTATACTAAGGAAAATAAGACAGACACAGGAAGACAACTAGTGCATGATCTCACTTATACATGGAATCTAAAATAATCACACTCATAGAAATAGAGTAGAATGGTGATTGCTGGGTGTCGGAGGAAGGGAGGAATGAGTTATGTTGTCCAAGTTACACAGCTTCAGTTATGCAAGATAAATAAATTCTGGGGAATCTAATATACAACATGGTGACCATTGTTAACAATACAGTGTTGTCATATGCTTGAAATTTGCTAAAAGAGTAGATCTTAAGTGTTCTCCCCGTTGTCTTTTTAGTTTAAAAGGACTCTAGATGATCAACAAGGACATAGTGTAGAGCACAGGAAATGCTACTTAATATTCTGTGATAACCTGTATGAAAAAAGAATCTAAAAAACAAACAATATGAATAGATAGATAGATAGATAGAAAGAAAGTTGCTTCAGCCTTGTCAAACTCTTTGCAAGCCTATGGACTGTAGCTTGCCAAGCTTCTCTGTCCATGGGGATTCTCCAGGCAAGAATACTGAAGTGGGTTGCTATTTCCTTCTCTAGGGGATCTTTCTGATACAGGGATTGAAACGAGGTCTCCAGCAGCTTCTGCATTGCAGGCAGATTCTTTACTACTAAGCCACTGAGGAAGTTTATAGTGTCACCAAAACCTAAAATCATTTCCTAGAGTTATTACTCTCCTCTTATCTTTATTTCAAAAACTTGTTTTAAGCCAAATATGATAAAAAATGATCTTTAAATGACAGTTTCTAGAAATTTTATTCCTAGTCCTTTCTTCCAAAATAGAAGTGGTTTAGTCATTAAGTTGTGCCCAGTTCTTGCAATCCAATGGACAGTAGTCCACCAGGCTCCTCTGTCCATGGGATTTCCCAGGCAAGAATACTGGAATGGGTTGCCATTTCCATTATATATATATATATATATATATATATATATGTAAAGAATCTTTATGTATATATATATATACATAAAGCTATATATAAAAAGATGTATATATATATATATATATTAACATATACACACACACATACATATAACTGAGTCACTTTGCTGTACATGTAACACTAATACAACATTGTAAATCAAATTAAGTCAAGAAAAAAAATTTTTTAAATTTATTTATCTTTTGGAGGGTGGGGTGGGGAGGGAGGGGGATGGGTGGGCCACTTCTATTGGTCTTTCATTTCTCTATTTTCATCCGTCTTTGTTCTTTGGCTCCTGTGGGCCTCCCATCGCGGTGGCCTCTGTTGTTGCAGAGCGCTGGCTCTGGACGCATGCACTCCACAGCTCCGGCTCGGTAATTGGACACATCGGTCCAGCCACTCCGTGGGATCTTCCCAGGCCAGGGATCGAACTGGCGCCCCTTGCACTGCAAGGCGGTGTCTTTACCCACTGGACCATTAGGGGAAGCCCCAAGAAAATTAAAGAAGGAATCTAAGTGTAAGGTTCTAGGAGAGATGGTGAATCAGTTGTGTTCCTAAGGCTGTATTATTTCACTTTCCCCCTGTCCACTATTGTGTACCTGGTCAAATTACATCATGTTTTTACCATCAGTTTTTACAGCCATAAAATGAGAAGAAATGTTGAAGTTACAACTATCTCTTTCATGGCTCATATGCTGTAATTCTTAAGTATATACTCTAAATAAGTCAAGTGTTAAGCAAATGTGTGTGTTATGTCTGTGTGAGAGAGAGAGAGCAAAAGATGACCAAGTTGCTGGGTATAGAACAAAGTGGTGATTAAAACTGTTTCTTCTGTCTGAAGCTGGCTGCTTTACTAGAAATTTCACCAAGCAATTTAATCTCTTTTACCTCTTTTCTATCTTCTCTAATATTGGGATAATAGAACCTATTCCATTGGGTAAGTTTTAGGATTAAACAAGATGATTCATGGAAGGTACTTCAGACATAATCAGTATCCAACAAATTAACTATTATTTTATTGTTACATAACAAATATGAAATGTCAGATATGGAGGACAGCTTATACCTACATCTTAAATTATATCTCTGATGATAAATCCTGCTGACAATCAGAGGACAGCAAGATCGTACATGTCTTAGTTTTTTTTCAAGGAGAAACTATTTACTAAACATCTTTTGAATGAGTAAGCAAATGAATGTTTTTGAGATAATCTGCCTAAAAGTGTGTTGCACATAATTATATTCTCCTAGGTACCATCTGAAAGGAACAATTGAGAAAAAGACTTTCAAATAAGATATTTGCGGGGCACAGGGAGTAGATGGGGAAAGAGGAAAAACCAGGAAGAGGAAGTGTTACCCACGTGGTCACCAGTGCAAGCAACTAGTTATTGGATTAACTCTTATTAGCAGCTCTCAGAACTCTCACTTGAGAGATAAAAGGAACAAACTCTACGCCTTTTTATCTCCTGACTCCCCATCAGTCACAAGTGACACCACTTATCAGCCCTACACTTCTGGATTGCACATGCATAGATGGCAAGCAGGTTCCTGGGAACTCGGTAGTGTGAAAGAAGCCTCCAAAAGGAAGGGAGAGACACAGTGCAACTCTGAGATGAGGTTCTCTCAGCAGGAAGTCAAAGTTTGAACAGAACTGTGTCTGGTCACCATGGCTGGAGTCCAAGGTAAGTCCAAGAGGATGAGAGGTATCAACTAGAGGTACTCAATTCAACAAACAGAGCTCGTTCAGAGCAGAGCAAGTCAGGGTGTGGGGGACACTTTTCAAACCACTTCATCAGAGGAATGGAGACAGCACAATCAGAGGAACAATAAGACACAGTGTATGCCCATCACTCACTATGTGCCATTCACCCAACTGTTTGTGTGCTAAGTCACTTCAGTACTGTCTGACCCTTTGCAGCCCCATGGACTGTAGGCCACCAGGCTCCTCTGTCCATGGGATTTGCTAGGCAAGAATACTGGAGTGGGTTGCCACTTCTAACTCCAAGGGATCTTCCTGACCCAGGGATCAAACCTGAGTCTCTTGCATCTCCTGCACTGGCAGGTTGATTATTTGCCACTGTGCCACCTATCTCCAACTGTAGTGCTCAAGAAGACTTGAGAGTCCTTTGGACTGCAAGGAGATCAAACCAGTCCACCCTAAAGGAAATCAACCGTGAATATTCATTGGAAAGACTGATGCTGAAGTTGAAGATTCAATACTTTGGCTACCTGATATGAAGAGCTGACTCATTGGAAAAGACCTTGATGCTGGGAAAGGTTGAGGGCAGAAGAAGAGAGCACCAGAGGATGAGACAGTTGGAGGAAATCACTGATTCCATGGATGTGAACTTGGGCAAACTCTAGGAGATGTTGAGGGACAGAGAAGCCCAGCGTGCTGTAGTCCACAAGGTCACAAAGAGTCGGACATGACTTGACAAGTGAAGAACAACGACACTCATTTATAAGTGCTTTATATTTACCACTCATCCAATCCTCCCAACAGCACAGAGCCTGAGCTTTCAGGGCCTAGAGTTACTGAGGAGACGCTGGAAGCAGATGCCTGTCCATAAGGTGAGGCGAGTCTCAGGACTGTATAACTTGTTTACTCTCCAGGCTGCTCCCCTCTCTATTCAATTGCAGCTGTCTAAACTGAAGAAGACTCAGAGGTAAAGGATCACTCTTACAAGATGCACTATCATTATGAGTGCATTTTAATTCATACTTAACAGACTGCCCTTGCCTTTCACTAGTTCAGCTTTCTAACAATCCACAGTTTAAAGCCTTTAATATGGAAAGCTCTAACCCAGCACCTGAGTGCCATGTCTAGACACCATAATAAGATAATGAATAAGGCTTCAAGATAATGTAGCAAACTGATGAAGCCTGTTTCAAAGCAAGTGGTATACACACACACACTCAAATGCACAACTGACAATGGCCATCTGGAAAGCCAGTGAGTGTATGCCCATCACTCATAGGCTCCCCAACTGTTTGTGTGCTAAGTCACTTCAGTACTGTCTGACCTTTGCAGCCCCATGGACTGTAGGCCACCAGGCTCCTCTGTCCATGGGATTTGCTAGGCAAGAATACTGGAGTGGGTTGCCACTTCTAACTCCAAGGGATCTTCCTGACCCAGGGATCAAACCTGAGTCTCTTGCATCTCCTGCACTGGCAGGTTGATTATTTGCCACTGTGCCACCTATCTCCAACTGTAGTGCTCAAGAAGACTTGAGAGTCCTTTGGACTGCAAGGAGATCAAACCAGTCCACCCTAAAGGAAATCAACCGTGAATATTCATTGGAAAGACTGATGCTGAAGTTGAAGATTCAATACTTTGGCTACCTGATATGAAGAGCTGACTCATTGGAAAAGACCTTGATGCTGGGAAAGGTTGAGGGCAGAAGAAGAGAGCACCAGAGGATGAGACAGTTGGAGGAAATCACTGATTCCATGGATGTGAACTTGGGCAAACTCTAGGAGATGTTGAGGGACAGAGAAGCCCAGCGTGCTGTAGTCCACAAGGTCACAAAGAGTCGGACATGACTTGACAAGTGAAGAACAACGACACTCATTTATAAGTGCTTTATATTTACCACTCATCCAATCCTCCCAACAGCACAGAGCCTGAGCTTTCAGGGCCTAGAGTTACTGAGGAGACGCTGGAAGCAGATGCCTGTCCATAAGGTGAGGCGAGTCTCAGGACTGTATAACTTGTTTACTCTCCAGGCTGCTCCCCTCTCTATTCAATTGCAGCTGTCTAAACTGAAGAAGACTCAGAGGTAAAGGATCACTCTTACAAGATGCACTATCATTATGAGTGCATTTTAATTCATACTTAACAGACTGCCCTTGCCTTTCACTAGTTCAGCTTTCTAACAATCCACAGTTTAAAGCCTTTAATATGGAAAGCTCTAACCCAGCACCTGAGTGCCATGTCTAGACACCATAATAAGATAATGAATAAGGCTTCAAGATAATGTAGCAAACTGATGAAGCCTGTTTCAAAGCAAGTGGTATACACACACACACTCAAATGCACAACTGACAATGGCCATCTGGAAAGCCACCTTGCCCTATACTGTAGTTGATCACAATTATGACTCAATCTTCAAAATTACTGAGAAGGTATTGAGACCATGTTATCTCTAAAATTATGGTAATAGTAGGATGGTGATGATGGCACACACAGTGAAGCGACAAAAAGACAGACATGGACAGTGGATATATGGACATTGTGGGGAAGGAACAGAGGGTGGGAGGCGTAAAGGAAGTAGCATGAAGGCCTGTACTATCATAAGTGAAGAAAATAGCTATAGTCATTGCTCTGTGAGAAAAGGAGATCCTTCGGGGTGCTGTGTGATGGTCGGGAGGGGTGGGAAGGGGGGGATATACATATGACTAATCTGGGAACATGCATATCTGTAAACAACAAAACTCTGTAAAAGTTAAAAATAAAATAAAGGTTTAAAAATAAATAAAATAAAATAAAATAAAATTATGGTAAGACTGAAGTTTTATCAATTCCAGTTCTGGGGAATGAAATCATGATTGCATCATGCACATGCATTGTTTATTGTTTATACTCAAAAATTTTGAGTAATATGTTAGTTATAAAAGTAGGAGTCTATTTTAAAATATCAGATCAGTATAAAATATCTTGAAGTGGGGCTTTCCTGATGGCGCAGACAGTAAAGAATCTGTCTGCAATGCAGGAAACCAGGGTTTGATTCCTGGGACAGGAAGATCCTTTGGAGAAGGAAATGGTTACCCCCTCCAGTATTCTTGCCTGGAGAATTCCATGGACAGAGGAGTTTGGCAGGCTATGATCCAAGGGGTCACAAAGAGTTGGATGTGTCTGAGTGACTAACACTTACACTTACTTATTTAGTACTTATAAGTATCAGAAATGTATAAAATATCTTGAGGCAGAATTTAATAAAAAGTACTAGTGAAAAAGACATTTATAAAACAGAAATGGGGTAAGCAAACACCATACACATAAATTAAAAATTACTTTCCAAAAATATAAATTAATGTAGTTTTGGAGCTTCTTAAGATAATGAATAAGGCTTCAAGATAATGTAGCAAACTGATGAAGCCTGTTTCAAAGCAAGTGGTATACACACACACTCAAATGCACAACTGACAATGGCCATCTGGAAAGCCACCTTGCCCTATACTGTAGTTGATCACAATTATGACTCAATCTTCAAAATTACTGAGAAGGTATTGAGACCATGTTATCTCTAAAATTATGGTAATAGTAGGATGGTGATGATGGCACACACAGTGAAGCGACAAAAAGACAGACATGGACAGTGGATATATGGACATTGTGGGGAAGGAACAGAGGGTGGGAGGCGTAAAGGAAGTAGCATGAAGGCCTGTACTATCATAAGTGAAGAAAATAGCTATAGTCATTGCTCTGTGAGAAAAGGAGATCCTTCGGGGTGCTGTGTGATGGTCGGGAGGGGTGGGAAGGGGGGGATATACATATGACTAATCTGGGAACATGCATATCTGTAAACAACAAAACTCTGTAAAAGTTAAAAATAAAATAAAGGTTTAAAAATAAATAAAATAAAATAAAATAAAATTATGGTAAGACTGAAGTTTTATCAATTCCAGTTCTGGGGAATGAAATCATGATTGCATCATGCACATGCATTGTTTATTGTTTATACTCAAAAATTTTGAGTAATATGTTAGTTATAAAAGTAGGAGTCTATTTTAAAATATCAGATCAGTATAAAATATCTTGAAGTGGGGCTTTCCTGATGGCGCAGACAGTAAAGAATCTGTCTGCAATGCAGGAAACCAGGGTTTGATTCCTGGGACAGGAAGATCCTTTGGAGAAGGAAATGGTTACCCCCTCCAGTATTCTTGCCTGGAGAATTCCATGGACAGAGGAGTTTGGCAGGCTATGATCCAAGGGGTCACAAAGAGTTGGATGTGTCTGAGTGACTAACACTTACACTTACTTATTTAGTACTTATAAGTATCAGAAATGTATAAAATATCTTGAGGCAGAATTTAATAAAAAGTACTAGTGAAAAAGACATTTATAAAACAGAAATGGGGTAAGCAAACACCATACACATAAATTAAAAATTACTTTCCAAAAATATAAATTAATGTAGTTTTGGAGCTTCTTAGCAGCCAATCAAAAAAGAGATATATGATATTCTCACAGTGTGCAAAAAATATTTTTTGTAAAGTAAAATAAAGCAACTTTTAGTTCAAGCTCTTCAATTCCCAAACTCTATTCCCTTTTGGTTCACCCTACCCCTAAAAGAGAAATTACAGGCAAAATCATGAGTTTACATATTATTGTGTAAGATAGAAAGGGAGGTCTGCATGGTGTAAAATGAGGATCATAAAAGGCTTGTATGAACAAATATATCCCCCTGCAAATAAAATGCAATATCTAAAAATGTCATCAGTTGTGAGGACTAACAATGGCATATTTAGCTGAATATTAAAACAAGTAAATCATTGGAATTAGGGTATGGATCAGTGCACTGATGTCAAAGAGGAGAGCAGACATTAGTCTTCTTGAACACAGCCTCATCCTCAATCAAGTCACAGTAAATATTTTTATATCTGAGTTGGATAAGGACATTGATTGCATTTGAATCAAATTTGCAGATGCTGGAAAGCTGCAAGAAGAAATAAACATTTTAGATAATCATTTTAGAATCCTAAAATTTAGTTCTCAATGTGTTACAACAAAAAGAATATCAGAAGTTGAAATTTATAGAGATTCCCAGGGAAATGGTTAGTTAATAATTTAGGTGTCCCTCAAACCCTGAAATACTACTGTTTGATTCTAAAGGGGGTTGTGCATACCTGGTCAGTTGTGTCAAACACTTTGTGACACCATGGACTGCAGCCACACCAGACTCCTCTGTCCATGGGATTTCCCAGGCAAGAATACTGGAGTGGATTGCCATTTTCTATTCCAGGGACTCTTCCAGACCCAGGGATAGAACCCATATCTCCTGTGTCTCCTGCATTGGCAGGCAGAATCTTTACAACTGAGCCACCTGGGAAGCCCTCTACAGGCAGTTGGGTGTCAAGAAGATCCCTTGGAGGAGGAAATGGCAACCCACTCTAGTATCCTTGCCTGGAAAAATCTCATGGACAGAGGAACCTGGCAAGTGACAGTCCATAGGGTCAGAGCCGAATATGACTGACCACACACAGCAAGCCCTCAAACACAATGGAGCTGTGGTCCAGGGGGTGTCACTGCAGAATGGCTGCCATTTGCCTTCCTTCCAACTGCACAGCACAGTCGCCTTCAGGATGCCAAGTATCACTCTCTCTGTCTCCACTGCTATCACCTGGTAAAGATCACCATCACCTCTCTCTTAAGATGCTGCAATAGTCCATGAAACATCTCTCTCCAATATGACAATCCGTTAAAATTTCTCCTCCAAAGATTAGCCAGAATCAACTTTTCAAGTGTAAAATAAACTTCTACTATACATGTAAAAAATATTTGCATTATGTTTCCTCTTAAAACTCTCCCCATGGCTACCAAATATTAGATTTTTTAAAAGGCAGATAATGACTCTCAAATCCCCACAACATCAGGCCTTTCTGTCATCTTTGCCTATCACAGGTGTCCCCTTCCACACCCAGAGTTCACTCTGTTTCAGCCACATTAGCCTTGTTTTTTGCAAATATGCCATGCTATGATCTAGGTCAAGGTCTTGGACTTTGTTGCTCTGTCTAAAACACTCTTCTCTCAAATCTTTACATGATCAGCTTAACCTCATTATTTTTCTCCTTTTTCTGTATTATTTACAATAATTATACTGATTTTTATATTTCACTTAATTTTCTATTGTGTCTTTATTTCCTCACTCTTGTTAGAATTTGAAGTCAATGAGGGATAGTTATTTGCTCTCTGGAATCTTCAGTGTCTAGACAGAACAATATCCAGAGTAGAATTTAATGTGCATTTACAAGAAGAGAGTGAGGGAAATGAAAAGAGGGGTAGGGAGAGAGGAAGAAAGGAAGCAAAGAAGGGAGGGATCAAAGGCAAACAAAATTTTCCTGTTAAAAAAAATACATTTAGAACTGACAATATGCTTGATTCCATTAAAAATAGTAACTCTACGACACCAAATGTGTACTTGTAAAGGTACACCCACCCTTCAAAAACAAGAGAATAAGAAATTGTGCTATTTATTATATTTTATAGAACAGAGCAGAAGTTGTCTTCAAAGCGTTTTTCACATGTAATTCTTCAGTCATAGCTAAAGTTCAATTAATCAAGTTCCCAATAATAAGACTTGAATTTTCACTGCAGAAGTAAAATTCAAGATCATTATAAACAATCATGCAAAGAAGGAAAATCAAACTGTATTGGGCTATCTCTTTACCTCCCAATAAATAAATAAGCAAATACATAAGGAAATAAATTTTATATATACCACTTAGGAGATGTAGGTGCCAAGTGGCAGTAAATTTCTGGTAAAGTGCTACCAGTTTCTCTTTGTTAAGTAGTGGCAGATTTCATTTTGAAATGAAATCTTTCAGATGGTAGGCTAGGGATTAGTAGCAATAAAAAGAGAAAGATTTGACATTTTCATAGAGAAAATGTGGGAAGCACTTGTTCTCCCATTAAAAATGGTATTTTAGTAGCTCACTGCTCTAAGCGAGAATGTTCTGTACCTTGTCTGTGTCTTCTTGGGTTGAGGGGAAAGTAGTGATTTTAGCTTATGGTATAAATAACTGTATGACATTGTCTGCATCCTGCCTGGCTGTAATGTTCCTAGTCCACAAAAAGTCCTTATTTTAATAAGCCTTGGTGATGATGCTCAGGGGAGAAGAAAGGCTTTGATTATTCAGGATATCATAGCTTTTACCATGTCTCTAAAAGGTCATTGCCATCAAATTAACCAAATTCCGTGTCCACTTGAATTACTCATTTGCCTAGTATTCCTCTTCCTTGGGTGAGAAACATCTGTGCTTACTTCTATTCCTGCCCATGCTGTACATATTTTGAAATGCAGGAGCTTTAAATGGATAAGAGAAGTGGGGCAAAATGAGGAAATGAAAAGAGGGGTAGGGAGAGAGGAAGAAAGGAAGCAAAGAAGGGAGGGATCAAAGGCAAACAAAATTTTCCTGTTAAAAAAAATACATTTAGAACTGACAATATGCTTGATTCCATTAAAAATAGTAACTCTACGACACCAAATGTGTACTTGTAAAGGTACACCCACCCTTCAAAAACAAGAGAATAAGAAATTGTGCTATTTATTATATTTTATAGAACAGAGCAGAAGTTGTCTTCAAAGCGTTTTTCACATGTAATTCTTCAGTCATAGCTAAAGTTCAATTAATCAAGTTCCCAATAATAAGACTTGAATTTTCACTGCAGAAGTAAAATTCAAGATCATTATAAACAATCATGCAAAGAAGGAAAATCAAACTGTATTGGGCTATCTCTTTACCTCCCAATAAATAAATAAGCAAATACATAAGGAAATAAATTTTATATATACCACTTAGGAGATGTAGGTGCCAAGTGGCAGTAAATTTCTGGTAAAGTGCTACCAGTTTCTCTTTGTTAAGTAGTGGCAGATTTCATTTTGAAATGAAATCTTTCAGATGGTAGGCTAGGGATTAGTAGCAATAAAAAAAGAGAAAGATTTGACATTTTCATAGAGAAAATGTGGGAAGCACTTGTTCTCCCATTAAAAATGGTATTTTAGTAGCTCACTGCTCTAAGCGAGAATGTTCTGTACCTTGTCTGTGTCTTCTTGGGTTGAGGGGAAAGTAGTGATTTTAGCTTATGGTATAAATAACTGTATGACATTGTCTGCATCCTGCCTGGCTGTAATGTTCCTAGTCCACAAAAAGTCCTTATTTTAATAAGCCTTGGTGATGATGCTCAGGGGAGAAGAAAGGCTTTGATTATTCAGGATATCATAGCTTTTACCATGTCTCTAAAAGGTCATTGCCATCAAATTAACCAAATTCCGTGTCCACTTGAATTACTCATTTGCCTAGTATTCCTCTTCCTTGGGTGAGAAACATCTGTGCTTACTTCTATTCCTGCCCATGCTGTACATATTTTGAAATGCAGGAGCTTTAAATGGATGGAGAATTAAGCCTATGCTTCTTCTATTCAGTGCCCTTGACTGTGCTCATGTGTTAATTCAACAAATATTTATTGAATCCCTACTAAGTGCTGATGGTATGGTATGGACAGAAACAGTTCCCACTTATATAAAGCTTATAGTCTATCAAGGATGCTAGATGCTGATCTAATAGTTGCTTATGTGAGAAGCATTATGAAAGGGGAAATGGAGGCATGTCATGATTTCAGACTTCCCTGGTGGCTCAGCAGTAAAGAATCCACCTGCCAATGCAGGGGACATGGGTTTGATCTCTGGTTTGGGAAGATTCCCTGGAGAAGGAAATGGTAACCCATTCCAGTGTTCTTGCCTAAAAAATCCTAGGGACAGAGGAATCTGGTGGGCTACATCCACATGGTGGTAAAAAATCAGGCATACCTGAGTGACTGAACAACAACAATGTCATTATTTAGTTCTTTCCAATGAAGTGATGTTTAAATTGAAATCTGAAGGATGAGGAACTATGATCCAGATCCATAAATAAAGAATATGGGATGGGGTAAGGGCTAAATCGCCAGGCAAAGGAAGAAGTGATATAAGTCTCAGAGAAAAAGGAGAGGGTGGGGTGGAGGGCACTTTGAAGCAATTGAAAGTAAAAGGACAGGAGAGAAAGATTTTCTATGAAAAGACTGTGCTAGGCTCTCCAGATTGAGCCTTCTGGAGAGTTTTATGCACTAAGGTGACAACTTTTTTATGAGAATGATTCCAACAACTCTGAATAGAACTTCAAGGAGAAGGAGGTCATGCCATAGTCCAGGTAGGAAAATATGTGGGGCTGGATTGGGAGATAAGTAGAAAGAGAGAGACATAAGAAAACATTGATCATCTGGGGGCAGGAGATGATGAGTCTGCTTTGGAAAAGTAGGTGATGTGGGATGTAAAAGCCTAGAGAATCCTACTTGACTCTTCAGTTTTCTGGTCAAGGACCTACTACTTTAAGAGTCAAGCTCAGTCTTCTCAATCTATCTAAAAGAAATCTTCTCAGCACTACCAATGTTTGGCACTGGCTTCCCTTTTAGCTCAGTCAGTAAAGAATCTGCCTGCAATGTAGGAGACCCGGGGTTTATTACTTGATCAAGAAGATCCCATGGAGAAGGAAATGGTAACCCATTCCAGTGTTCTTGCCTAAAAAATCCTAGGGACAGAGGAATCTGGTGGGCTACATCCACATGGTGGTAAAAAATCAGGCATACCTGAGTGACTGAACAACAACAATGTCATTATTTAGTTCTTTCCAATGAAGTGATGTTTAAATTGAAATCTGAAGGATGAGGAACTATGATCCAGATCCATAAATAAAGAATATGGGATGGGGTAAGGGCTAAATCGCCAGGCAAAGGAAGAAGTGATATAAGTCTCAGAGAAAAAGGAGAGGGTGGGGTGGAGGGCACTTTGAAGCAATTGAAAGTAAAAGGACAGGAGAGAAAGATTTTCTATGAAAAGACTGTGCTAGGCTCTCCAGATTGAGCCTTCTGGAGAGTTTTATGCACTAAGGTGACAACTTTTTTATGAGAATGATTCCAACAACTCTGAATAGAACTTCAAGGAGAAGGAGGTCATGCCATAGTCCAGGTAGGAAAATATGTGGGGCTGGATTGGGAGATAAGTAGAAAGAGAGAGAGACATAAGAAAACATTGATCATCTGGGGGCAGGAGATGATGAGTCTGCTTTGGAAAAGTAGGTGATGTGGGATGTAAAAGCCTAGAGAATCCTACTTGACTCTTCAGTTTTCTGGTCAAGGACCTACTACTTTAAGAGTCAAGCTCAGTCTTCTCAATCTATCTAAAAGAAATCTTCTCAGCACTACCAATGTTTGGCACTGGCTTCCCTTTTAGCTCAGTCAGTAAAGAATCTGCCTGCAATGTAGGAGACCCAGGTTTGATTACTGGGTCAAGAAGATCCCATAGAAAAGGAAATGGCAACCCACTCCAGTATCCTTACCTGGAGAATCCAATGGACACAGGAGCCTGGTGGGCTACAGTGCAGGGGATCACGGGAGTTGGACATGACTTAGGTGCTAAACCACCAGTTCCTCTGTACTGTACCATTAGGAACAGCATACCTGGTCTCTGACCACTAGAATCAAGTAGCAGCTCCATCTGTCCAAGTCTGATAACCAAAAATGTCTCTGAAGGGCAACAGCATCTTTTTGAAGATAGTCAAGCTGTTCTGATTCCACCTTATCTCTGCATCTCTTTATCGTTCTTTCTCCAGTGTACCCTACCCTGGACCATCACATTCTTGTCCTCACTGCTTCCTACAGATGATTGTTTCCATTTCTTCCATAGGAGATTTGTTTTATAATGTCATTTATGTCATCACACAAACCTGGGTTATCTTAGCTCCACAATTCACTTGTACAACAGTTCTTCATTTATAAAACAATGATTATACTGGGTCTTCCTCATTAGATTCTTCAGAAGATTATCACAGTCAAGTAAGAAATACAAAGCATACCACATTTTAGGTTCTCAATTTATTTTAGTTACTAGGAAAATATGCTCATTTCACCCTTCAGGTCTCTGCCCATGAAATAGCCAGGGCCTAAAATAACACTCATCTCCATCAACCACCACCCAATTATTGAATTCAAATTTGTCTTAGCTCTCAAGATCCCTGGAGAAGAGAACAGCAATCTACTCTAGTATTCCTGCTGGCAGAATTCCATGGGTAGAGGAGTATGGTCGCTACAGGCCATGGGGTTGAGAGCAAAACCACTCTTCAGGCTTCTAGGGTGGCTCAGATGGTAAAGAATCTGCCTCTGCAGTGCAGAAGAGCCAGATTCAATCTTTAGGCCAGGGAGGTTCCCTGGAGAAGGAAATGGCAACCCACTCCAGTATTCTTACCTGGAGAATGTCATGGACAGAAGAGCCTAGTGGGCTAAAGTCCATGGGGTCGCAAAGAGTCAGACACGACTGAACAATTAAGCAAAGTAGTCAAGACTCTCATTGACATTTCCATCCCATGGAGGATTTCTACCAATTCTTCCTCTTCTTCTTCCTTTTTTTTTTTTAACATACACAGTATGTAGGAGACGTGTTTTACTTAGAGTAGAAAACTATGCCAGGGACAAAGTCAACACAAAGAAACAAACCACAAAAAGTAGAAAGAAAGAGAAGTGGGTAAGGACAGCTCCAGGAGCCTGGCAGCTCTTTCTCTCAGTGTTACAAGTGGCTCGTGGGTGTCTGTCTCTCCGTCTGTCGATCCTACACACAGAAATGGGGGTAGATTAAATTCATCAGGTAACTTCTCTAATATGGAAAAGTTGCAGATGTCAAATAGCTCCATCTGACTTAAATAGGACAGACAAAAGTAAATCATTCCATAGGCTGAAACAAACAACAAAATAAACAAAACCAGCTATTTCTTCTTCCCAAATGAAATCCATACAAAAGGTCCTGTGTGATTCTAAAATCTCCAGAGTAAAAACAGAGTGATATGAAATGTCAGACTCCTTTATTTTATAAAGAAAGAAAGAAAATACACCTCAAAATATTCCAATTCCACATGTGAACCAAAAAATACTGTCTTGTCTACTGGCGGTGGGCGGTGGGGTGGCTCCAGCTCAGGCCCAGCAGTTCTGCTGGCACTGGGAGTGTCCTCCCTGGGAAAGACTGAGCATCTACTGGGAGCTGAGCTGAGCACTGAGCATGGAGACACTGCTGGAGCCTGACTTTGCTGTGTGTGGTTTTGTTCAGGGGTGACTTCAGTCTTTAAGGAGTTTTAAGGCCACCTGGGTTTGTGTTTTCAGTGCCAAGGTGAAGTAGAACTGCAGGGTCCTCTACCCACCAAGGGAACACTCCAAGCATCAGTGAGAGGCAGTGTCTCTTTTTGGCACCACAGAGTTGACATTCAAGTGAGAAACGCTCTCCCTGCCGCTAGTTCTAGGCACCCTTCTCCCTACATGGCTGCCAGCGGGGTGTCCGCACTCAGGGCAATGATGAGACCCTTGCTGTCTTCTGTCTTGACTGGCTTCAGCTCTGGCTGCTGTGCCGGGTCTCCATTCTGGCAGTTGGTGGGCAGGGAGGCAGATGCTGAGGCATGTGTTGTGCGGAGGACTCACTGTTGCATTGTTCACCTGGCTGTGGGTGGCTGTGGGAACTGGCACAACTTGAGTCCCATTTTGTGTTACAGTTCTTATTGGAAGCTGGTGCTGACCTAGAGTTCCCTGATGCACTATGGTGACCATCTGGACAAGGGTAGTCTGTGATGTCTGAATGATTCGGCCAGCAGCATCTAACGTGGCATGGTTAAGCACAGGAATAAGTTCTATATAGAGGGAACACTTCACAAATTTGCATGTAATCCTTGCACAGGGGCCATACTCATCTTCTCTGTATCATTCCAATTTTAGTATATGTGTTGCCGAATCGAACACTCTACCAATTATTCTTATATATACTGATTAGAGCCATTTTCAAACTTTAGTAGCAGTTAGAACTCATACTAAATAATCTAGAACTTTTTCATATATTAGTATATTTTCCATTTGTTGTGTTTGTGCAATTTTCCAAACTTCCTAACAGTATACAATTTCCATGATGATGTGGGGAGGCAATATTCTTATGGACAAAAATTGATGTTGAATGGATGCCAATAGATTGAAGTCACCCATAAGGGTGAGGAAAAGTTAATTTGTAATTATAGATAGCTAGCCATAGGACCACCCTGTGCAGGAGCAGCTGGATGGATAAGATCAGCTTATTCCTTCTGATCTTTTTCATGCCCATGGATGCCAATCTGCATAAAATATAAATGAATTCCCAGCAAGAGTGAGCTCCTCTAAGAGACTGACCTTTCTCCTGTGCTTGACGAGAGGGGAGAGTTCCTGGAGCTCACAGTGAATAATGGCGCTGCCACACACCTTCACAGGAGGCTCTGACTGTGAGCTAGGATCTCATTTGGCTTTGAACTCAGCATGAACTCAACCCTCAAATCTACTGTAGAAACTGACTTCAAAATTAACCATTTATTCTTTGACCTTGACTTTGCTAAGTCAAAGAAATAGACTAAAAGGAAACAGAAGTCTTGACCCAAGACATGAGGCAAAAAGTTAGGAAATGTGATTTCTATTAGTACCTATATCAAGAAGCTTGCTGTAACATTGTTATTAGCCAAACTCGAGCTAAGTGTTCCATAAATGTTTATAGAAATAAGTTCACCAACTCTATGTCTGTGGGGCTTTGAAAAGGCCTTAGGGTCTCTAGCTTCAGTTTTCCTATCCAAAATATGAAAAGCCGAATTGACATCAAGGGGTTTAAAACTAAACACTTAGTAATTCACGTAGGTGACCCAAAGTCCAGTAGGGCCTAGAGATTGATTAGGAGACACGACGTGACCACAATTCTGAACTTGTCATTCTTATTTCAAATAAAAAATCAGTTTTTTGTTTTCATTGTTGCTGTTATATAGCTTTGTGCTCTATTTAAAGTTTCATTTGAATTTAGGAGTCAGCTTCTTAAACAAAAACTTTCAAATCACTGACCTAGACAATCCTTAAGGTTCTCCCAACTGTGTAGTGTGATCTATGATCCTCATTATAGATAAACAAGAGGAAATGAGAAGGAGAAAAAAAAAGCACTGCTTTTCTGTTATAAGGAGAGATTTATGTTATATTCAGAAAGAGTTTAACTGAAAAAAATTAAGAAGTTTATGACAGAATAAGGAAATTAGGCAAATCTTTTCCCTAAATAATTCAAAGTTTGGCTAAAAGCTATCATTGCAAATAGACCCTCTGGGGAAGCAAGATCAATTTCACTCAACCAATAACATAGCAACATTGTCACTACATGAATTGCATACTAGACCTTTAAAGGAAACAACTGTGACTCAGCCATGTTTCCTGTCCTCAAAATGTTCACAATCCAATATTTGAGTTATAATATTTAGCTGGGACAAAGTTAAGAAATCATAAGTGCCATATAATTCATACACACACACACAGAGACATATACATATATATATGTCTGCATGCTCAGTTGTTTCTGACTCTTTGCGACCCCATCGACTAGGTTCCTCTGTCATTGGAATTTTCCAAGCAAGAATACTGGAGTGGTTTGTATTACTTACTCCCAGGGATCTTCCTAACCTTCCTAACCTGTGCCACCTGGGAAGCCTACATATATGTGTATATATATATATATATATATATATATATATATATATATTACATCTGCTTTATCCATTCATCTGTTCATGGATACTTAGGTTGTTTCCATGGTTTGGCTACTGTAAACAGTGCTGCTATGAACATTGGGTGCACGTATCTTTTCAAAGATTGCCATTTTCTCCAGATAGAATAAAATAAAATGAAAACCATACAAGACAGATGGAAAAATTACTGAGGAATGTTATGGAAGATCCAAGAAGAGAACTGAGGAAGTAACTTCTGGCTGGACCTTGAAGGATGGGAGGAATTTGGAAACAGAATGTGGCAGAAAAGTCATTCTCACTGACAAAATACAATGAACCAATGTCCAGAAAAGAGAAATAGCTGGCTCTATACAGAACACAGCAAAAAGAGATTTTGTTGAGGAAAGTTGGTCCTCATTTGTGCTCTGTACAAATAGTTCCAGTGCTATATCTTGGGTACCTTCCCCAACACTGTAAAACTAGAAGCCATTTCATAGACAATTGCGAGGAAGCAAGATTTGCTACTTTCCTGTTGGTTCAGATGGTAAGGAATCTGCCTAGAATGTAGGAGGCCTGGATTCATCCCTGGGTCAGGAAGAACCCCTGGAGAAGGGAATGACAACCCACTCCAGTATTTGTGACTGGAGAATTCATGGAAAGAAGCCTGGCTACAGTCCATGGGGTTGCAAAGAGTCAGGGCACAACTGATCAGCTAACACTTGCACTTTCACTTCTTTCAAGATTTACTGCAGGAGGGGGCCAAGATGGTGGAGGAATGCGGGAAAGATTTCACCAGCTCCCCAACAGAATCACCAGAACTATGTTAAAAAGAGTTATAATATTTAGCTGGGACAAAGTTAAGAAATCATAAGTGCCATATAATTCATACACACACACACAGAGACATATACATATATATGTCTGCATGCTCAGTTGTTTCTGACTCTTTGCGACCCCATCGACTAGGTTCCTCTGTCATTGGAATTTTCCAAGCAAGAATACTGGAGTGGTTTGTATTACTTACTCCCAGGGATCTTCCTAACCTTCCTAACCTGTGCCACCTGGGAAGCCTACATATATGTGTATATATATATATATATATATATATATATATATATATATTACATCTGCTTTATCCATTCATCTGTTCATGGATACTTAGGTTGTTTCCATGGTTTGGCTACTGTAAACAGTGCTGCTATGAACATTGGGTGCACGTATCTTTTCAAAGATTGCCATTTTCTCCAGATAGAATAAAATAAAATGAAAACCATACAAGACAGATGGAAAAATTACTGAGGAATGTTATGGAAGATCCAAGAAGAGAACTGAGGAAGTAACTTCTGGCTGGACCTTGAAGGATGGGAGGAATTTGGAAACAGAATGTGGCAGAAAAGTCATTCTCACTGACAAAATACAATGAACCAATGTCCAGAAAAGAGAAATAGCTGGCTCTATACAGAACACAGCAAAAAGAGATTTTGTTGAGGAAAGTTGGTCCTCATTTGTGCTCTGTACAAATAGTTCCAGTGCTATATCTTGGGTACCTTCCCCAACACTGTAAAACTAGAAGCCATTTCATAGACAATTGCGAGGAAGCAAGATTTGCTACTTTCCTGTTGGTTCAGATGGTAAGGAATCTGCCTAGAATGTAGGAGGCCTGGATTCATCCCTGGGTCAGGAAGAACCCCTGGAGAAGGGAATGACAACCCACTCCAGTATTTGTGACTGGAGAATTCATGGAAAGAAGCCTGGCTACAGTCCATGGGGTTGCAAAGAGTCAGGGCACAACTGATCAGCTAACACTTGCACTTTCACTTCTTTCAAGATTTACTGCAGGGAGGGGGGCCAAGATGGTGGAGGAATGAGGGGAAGATTTCACCAGCTCCCCAACAGAATCACCAGAACTAATCAAGACATTAAACACCAACAACAAACCAGCCGCTAGACGACAGAAGAACTCCTTAGGTCTGCGAGGGTGGAATAGTGAACAGCCAGAACTTTCCCGGAGCTCCCGTTCTGAGAATCCTCTATCCTAACCCCCATGTCAGACCAATGGGGAGCGCGCTAGCAAATGCCCTGAAAGGGGTCTTGAGTGGAGCATCGGGGAAGAGAGGGTAGTGTTCATCACGAAAATTCCAAGAATCCGGCCTGATCGCCAGCAGAAGTTAAGACAGTGTGAAGATAAGATACTGGAGTGGGACCGTGCAGAACGCAGTTAGGAAGTTCCCTGTGGAGTGCTGCCTAGAGGCCCCGGACAGGGAGTGCCCAGCGTGAAAATCGCACCGCTTGGCCGGGCAAAATTTGTGACTTTCCACCTGACACTGGGTAAGTTCAAACACTCCTAGTGGAGGGCTCACTAAATGGAGAGGGGAAGTCGCCCACGGTTTGCTGACCAGGGACCAGGCTTCAGCCAGTAGGGAAAGCTCGTGCCCGCCTTTGGGACTTGGACGTGTAACTGGTAGTGCAGGCGCACCAGCTGCAGAGGAGCCGGTGCACCCCCAGAGCTGCAGCCGCCGCAGAGGAAGCCAGGAGAAGAGCAGCGATTGGAGGCTACTGGCACATGTGCGGTAGAGCCGGGGCGCCCGCCTCCAACACGGGACTGCACGTGCCGTGGCCCCTCACCCAACGGACTGGGATCAGCCCGCTGCCCTGGTCAGCACCTGAGCTTGGAGCAAAGTCTTTGTCTTGCTGAAAACAAGAACAGAAACCATAGCAACAGGTGCTGTAAGGGAAAGACTACATCATGAAGACAAAACCACCAAGAGCAGGTTGGTTTCCACCAGGCAGATGAGAAGATAAAAACCAGGGACAGTATTTAGCTTTTTTTTGTTTATTTGTTGTGGACGGTTTTGTTTAGTTGATTGATTGGTCAGGTTTGGGGTTTTTGCTTGTTTGTTTGTTTGTTTTTGTCTCTTCTTATTAAGTTTTTCTTCCCTTTTTAATTTTTAATTGCTTTTTTTTTTGATTTTTAATATTTAATTTTTTAAAAAATTTTAATTCTTGGAAACTTCTAATTTTCTTTCCTCTTTGCCACTGCTTCCTCCCTCTATGTTCTAATTCTAAAACTTTCTCCTATCTACCACTACCTTCTAGATAAATATTTCTGATCTTCCTGTCCCCACTATTCTCTTCCAGCTGCACTAAACAATACAACACACTAATCTTGGCTATCTAACCCTATAAAATCCTTCCAAGATGAATCTATTCCTTCTCATTACCCATACACTCTCCTCCTCCTCACCCCCAACACGTCTTAGTTAAAAATTGCTTTCATTGTAATAGTCCAAGCCAGGACCTTGCCCTCGATCTATTTTTCCAGGCACTATTTTAATTAATTCAGAGCTTAATGGGCAGGTATCATCTTTGATTGCGTCATTCCCAGAAAATTTTCCTGTGCTTTATCTCTGTAAGATTGGTCAGATGTGGCTATTACTGTGTATGTATATCTTATGACTATGTTAGAAAACATCTGCATGTTTTTATGACTATCACCCATCAGAGATGCACCTCTTGTTCCTCAGATGCTAGTATTTGAACTAATATCATGGAACACCATAGCAAACCAGATACAGAGCCTACACCCCCTGACCAATCATCAAACCAAGAATCCTCGGAGTGGAAGACCTGATTCCAAGACCCCACACTATCAAAGAACATACAACACTAGAGATTATTCACTTGTAAACAAGACCTAACACCACCCAAGACACAAACCACTGAACCCTTCTAGAAGGACAGAAACCCAAAGGAAGGGAGAATTCAACCAAGAAGCCTGGTGGGAAAAAGAACTCCATACACACAGACATACACAAAGAAACAAAAACTAACCAAATAATGAAACGACAGAGAAACACTGCACAAATAAAGGACCAAGCTAGAGAAACACAGCTTCAAATGACAGAGGAGACAGACAAATTATCTGAAAGAGAATTCAGAAAAGCTATACTAATGAGGATGCAAAACACCAAAAACAGAACATTAGAGGAAATTAGTGCATTGAGAAGAGACATGCACGAAATGAAAAATAAGCCAATAGACACAACCAACTCAATTGCTGAACTCACAAATACTATAGAAGGTCTCAACAATAGAGTATCAGAGGCAGAAGAATGGATAAGTGAGCTGGAAGATAGACTGGTGGAAATAAGTGCTGAAGAACAGAACAAAGCCCAAAGAATTAAAAGAACTGAGGATAGCCTCAGAGACCTATGGGACAATATTAAATGCACCAACATAGAATTATAGGAGTTCCAGAAGAAGAAGAGGGGAAGAAAGGCTACGAAAAAATTCTTGAAGAGGTTATAGTTGAAAACTTCCCCAGCATGGGAAAGGAAATAGTCAACCAAGTCCAAGGAGCACAAAGAGTTCCATACAGGAGAAACCCCAGAAGAAACACACCAAGGCACATTCTAATCAAACTAACGCAGACTAAATATAAAGACAGATTACTAAAAGCAGCCAGGAGCAAACAACAAATAACATATAAAGGAAACCCCATACATCTAACTGCGGATCTTTCAACAGAAAACCTGCAGGCCAGAAGAGAATGGTAAGACACATTTAAACGGCTAAAAGAGAATAACCTCCAATCGAGAATTCTCTACCCAGCAAGAATCTCATTCAGAATTGATGGTGAAGTCAAAAGCTTCACAGACAAGCAAAAATGAAAAGAATTCTGTACCACAAAACCAGCCCTACAACAAGTGTTAAAGGGCCTGATATAGCCAATAAATACATGAGTAGGAGAAGTCCTACAAATCAAACCCCAAACTTCTAAGAAGATGACAATAGGAACATTCGTATCAATAATTACTTTGAATATAAATGGACTCAATGCTCCAACCAAATGACACAGGCTGGCTGAATGGATCCAGAAGAAAGACCCATATATATGCTGTTTATAAGAGACCCACTTCAGACCTAGAGACACTCATAGATTGAAAGTGAGAGGATGGAAAAAGATATTCCATGCAAATGGAAATTGAAAGAATGCTGGAGTCGCAATCCTCATATCAGAAAAGCTATACTAATGAGGATGCAAAACACCAAAAACAGAACATTAGAGGAAATTAGTGCATTGAGAAGAGACATGCACGAAATGAAAAATAAGCCAATAGACACAACCAACTCAATTGCTGAACTCACAAATACTATAGAAGGTCTCAACAATAGAGTATCAGAGGCAGAAGAATGGATAAGTGAGCTGGAAGATAGACTGGTGGAAATAAGTGCTGAAGAACAGAACAAAGCCCAAAGAATTAAAAGAACTGAGGATAGCCTCAGAGACCTATGGGACAATATTAAATGCACCAACATAGAATTATAGGAGTTCCAGAAGAAGAAGAGGGGAAGAAAGGCTACGAAAAAATTCTTGAAGAGGTTATAGTTGAAAACTTCCCCAGCATGGGAAAGGAAATAGTCAACCAAGTCCAAGGAGCACAAAGAGTTCCATACAGGAGAAACCCCAGAAGAAACACACCAAGGCACATTCTAATCAAACTAACGCAGACTAAATATAAAGACAGATTACTAAAAGCAGCCAGGAGCAAACAACAAATAACATATAAAGGAAACCCCATACATCTAACTGCGGATCTTTCAACAGAAAACCTGCAGGCCAGAAGAGAATGGTAAGACACATTTAAACGGCTAAAAGAGAATAACCTCCAATCGAGAATTCTCTACCCAGCAAGAATCTCATTCAGAATTGATGGTGAAGTCAAAAGCTTCACAGACAAGCAAAAATGAAAAGAATTCTGTACCACAAAACCAGCCCTACAACAAGTGTTAAAGGGCCTGATATAGCCAATAAATACATGAGTAGGAGAAGTCCTACAAATCAAACCCCAAACTTCTAAGAAGATGACAATAGGAACATTCGTATCAATAATTACTTTGAATATAAATGGACTCAATGCTCCAACCAAATGACACAGGCTGGCTGAATGGATCCAGAAGAAAGACCCATATATATGCTGTTTATAAGAGACCCACTTCAGACCTAGAGACACTCATAGATTGAAAGTGAGAGGATGGAAAAAGATATTCCATGCAAATGGAAATTGAAAGAATGCTGGAGTCGCAATCCTCATATCAGACAAAATAGATTTTAAAGTAAAGAAGATTCGAAGAGACAAGGCAGGTCACTACATCATGATTAAGGGATATATCCAAGAGGAAGACATAACAGTCATGAATATCTATGCACCCAACACAGGGGCACCTCAATACATAAGACAGATACTTTCAGACATAAAAGAAGAAATCAACAATAATACAGTAATAGTAGGAGACTTTAACACTCCTCTCGTACCAATAAATAGATCATCCAAACAGAAAATCAATAAAGAAACACAAGCCTTAAATGCCACACTAGAAAAGATGGACCTCATTGATATCGTCAGGATGTTCCATCCAAAAGCAGAAGAATATACTTTCTTCTCAAGTGCTCATGGAACATTCTTCAGTATAGATCACATCTTGGGCCACAAATCTAACCTCGGTCAATTCAAGAAAACTGAAATTATATCAACCATCTTCTCGGACCACAATGCAATGAGACTAGAGATCAACTACAGGAAAAAAAAACGCTAAAAATACAAACACATGGAGAATAAACAACACATACCTAAAAAACCAACTGATCACTGAGGAAATCAAAGGAGAAATTTAAAAATGCCTAGAAGAAAATGACAATGAACATACGACTGTGCAAAACCTATGGGATACCGCAAAAGCAGTTCTAAGAGGGAAAATTATAGCAATACAATCCCACCTCAAGAAACTAGGAAAATATGAAGCAGATGACCTAACCCTCCACTTAAAACAATTGGAGAAAGAAGAACAAGAACACCCCAAAGCCAGCAGCAGAAGAGAAATTGTAAAGATCAGAGAAGAAATAAATGAGAAAGAAATGAAAGAAACAATAGTAAAGATAAATAAAACAAAAAGCTGGTTCTTTGAAAAGGTAAACAAAATTGACAAGCCTCTGGCCAGACTCATCAAGAGAAAGAGAAGAACCAGATCAACAAAATCAAAAACGAAAAAGGAGAAATTACAACAGAGAATGCAGAAATCCAAAGGATTCTAAGCGACTATTATGAGCAACTCTATGGCAACAAACTGGACAACCTGGAAGAAATCGACAGTTTCTTAGAGAAGATTAATCTCCCGAGACTCAACCAGGAAGAAATAGAAACTATCAACAAGCCAATCACAAGCTCAGAAATCGAATTTGTGATTAAAAATCTAGCCAAAATTAAAAGCCCAGGGCCAGATGGCTTCACAGCCGAATTCTACCAAACATTTAAAGAAGAGCTAATGCCTGTCCTTCTAAAACTCCTTCAAAAAATTGCACAGGAAGGAACACTTCCAAACACATTCTATGAGGCCGCCATCACCCTGATACCAAAGCCAGGCAAAGACAACATAAAAAAGGAAAATTATAGGCAAATTTCACTGATTAATATAGATGCCAAATTCTCAACAAAATCCTAGCAAACAGAATTCAACAAAACATCAAAAAGCTCATGCATCATGATCAAGTTGGGTTCATCCCAGGCATGCAAGGATTCTTCAATATCCGCAAATCAATCAATGGGATACACCATATCAAGAAACTGAGAGACAAAGACACATGATTATCACAATAGATGTAGAAAAGCCTTTGACAAAGTACAGCATCCATTTATGATAAAACTCATCCGAAAATGGGCATAGAAGGAACCTATCTCAACATAATAAAGGCCATCTATGAGAAGCCCACAGCGAACATTATCCTCAATTCTGAAAAACTCAAAGCATTTCCTCTAAGATCAGGAACAAGACAAGGGTGTCCACTTTCACCACTCTTATTCAACATAGTCCTGGACGTTCTAGCAACAGCAATAAGAGAAGAGAAAGAAATCAAAGGAATCCAGACTGGAAAGGAAGAAGTCAAGCTCTCTCTTTTTGCAGATGACATGATATTATACATAGAAAATCCCAATGACACTATCACAAAACTACTAGAGTTAATCAGTCAATTCAGCAAAGTCGCAGGATACAAAGTCAACACACAGAAGTCACTGACATTCCTATACACGAACAATGAAAAACCAGAAAATGAAATCAAAGAGGCAATCCCCTTCACCACTGCAACCAAAAGAATCAAATATCTTTTTGAGCAACTCTATGGCAACAAACTGGACAACCTGGAAGAAATCGACAGTTTCTTAGAGAAGATTAATCTCCCGAGACTCAACCAGGAAGAAATAGAAACTATCAACAAGCCAATCACAAGCTCAGAAATCGAATTTGTGATTAAAAATCTAGCCAAAATTAAAAGCCCAGGGCCAGATGGCTTCACAGCCGAATTCTACCAAACATTTAAAGAAGAGCTAATGCCTGTCCTTCTAAAACTCCTTCAAAAAATTGCACAGGAAGGAACACTTCCAAACACATTCTATGAGGCCGCCATCACCCTGATACCAAAGCCAGGCAAAGACAACATAAAAAAGGAAAATTATAGGCAAATTTCACTGATTAATATAGATGCCAAATTCTCAACAAAATCCTAGCAAACAGAATTCAACAAAACATCAAAAAGCTCATGCATCATGATCAAGTTGGGTTCATCCCAGGCATGCAAGGATTCTTCAATATCCGCAAATCAATCAATGGGATACACCATATCAAGAAACTGAGAGACAAAAATCACATGATCATCTCAATAGATGCAGAAAAAGCCTTTGACAAAGTACAGCATCCATTTATGATAAAAACTCATCCGAAAATGGGCATAGAAGGAACCTATCTCAACATAATAAAGGCCATCTATGAGAAGCCCACAGCGAACATTATCCTCAATTCTGAAAAACTCAAAGCATTTCCTCTAAGATCAGGAACAAGACAAGGGTGTCCACTTTCACCACTCTTATTCAACATAGTCCTGGACGTTCTAGCAACAGCAATAAGAGAAGAGAAAGAAATCAAAGGAATCCAGACTGGAAAGGAAGAAGTCAAGCTCTCTCTTTTTGCAGATGACATGATATTATACATAGAAAATCCCAATGACACTATCACAAAACTACTAGAGTTAATCAGTCAATTCAGCAAAGTCGCAGGATACAAAGTCAACACACAGAAGTCACTGACATTCCTATACACGAACAATGAAAAACCAGAAAATGAAATCAAAGAGGCAATCCCCTTCACCACTGCAACCAAAAGAATCAAATATCTAGGAATAAACCTACCCAAAGAAACAAAAGAGCTGTACACAGAAAATTACAAGACACTCATGAAAGAAATTAAAGAAGACTTAAACAGATGGAGAGATATTCCATGTTCCTGGGTCAGAAGAATCAATATTGTGAAAATGACCATGCTACCAAATGTCATCTACAGATTCAATGCAATACCTATCCAACTACCAATGTCTTTTTCACAGAACTAGACCAAAGAATAACATAGTTCATTTGGAAATACAAAAGACCTCGAATAGCCAAAGCAATCCTGAGAAAGAAAAACGGAGCTGGAGGAATCAGTCTCCCCAATTTCAGACTCTACTGCAAAGCAACAGGCATCAAGACAGTGTGGTACTGGCACAAAAATAGAACCAATGGAACAATATAGAGAACCCAGATATCAACCCACGCACCTATGGGTACCTTATTTTTGACAAAGGAGGCGAAATTATAAAATGGGACAAAGACAGCCTCTTCAACAAATGGTGCTTGGAAAATTGGACAGCTACATGCAAAAAAATGAAGTTGGAACATTCCCTGACACCATGCACAGAAATCAACTCAGAATGGATTAAAGACCGAAATGTAAGACCAGAAACCATCAAATTCTTAGAGGAGAATATAGGCAAAGCCCTCAAGGACATCAATCAAAGCAAGATCTTCTCTGATCCATCTACTAGAATAGTGGAACTAAAACAAAAAATGAACATGTGGGACCTCATGAAACTTAAAAGCTTTTGTACTGCAAAATAAATCACCAAAAAGCTGAACAGACACCCCACAGAGTGGGAGAAAATCATAGCAAATGAAACAACAGACAAAGAATTAATCTCCAAAGTCTACAAGCAACTCAGACAACTCAGCACAGGAAAAACGAACCACCCAATCAAAAAATGGGGAAAAGATCTAAAGAGACGCTTCTCCAAAGAGGACATACAGATGGCCCAAAAACACATGAAACGATGCTCAACCTCGCTTATCATTAGAGAAATGCAAATCAAAACTACAATGAGGTATCACCTCACACCCGTCAGAATGGCCATCATCAATAAATCGACAGACAATTATTGCTGGAGAGGGTGTGGAGAAAAGGGAACCCTCTTGCATTGCTGGTGGGAATGTAAATTGATACAGCCTCTATGGAAGACAATATGGAGATTCCTTAAAAAACTAAAAATAGAAGCATCCTATGACCCAGCAATCCTACTATTAGGCCCATATCCTGATGAAATCAAAACTGAAAGAAGCACCTGTGCCCCAATGTTCATTGCAGCTCTCTATACAATAGCCAGAACATGGAAGCAACCTAGATGTCCATTGACAAATGAATGGATAAAGAAGCCCTGGTACACATATACAATGGAATACTACTCAGCTGTTAAAAGAAATCCAGAAGACTCAGTCCTAATGAGGTGGCTGGCTCTAGTACCTATCATAAAAAGTGAAGTAAGTCAAAAAGAGAAAGACAAGTACAGTATACTAAGACATATATATGGAATCTAGTAGGAGGGTCTTGATAACACACACAGTGAACTCATGGAAAAACAGACAGAGAATAGACATATGGACATTGTGGGAAGAAACAGGGAGGGGGAGGCATGGAGAGAGTAACATGGAAACCTATACTGTCATGTGTGGAAAAGATAGCTAGTGTCACTGTGTTAAGGGAATAGGAGTGCTCACAATGGCTTGGGGCGATGGTCCGGAGGGTTGGGATGGGGGGATCTAGGGCGGTGGGGACCATGGATATGAATATGACTGATCTGGGAACATACATGTCTGTGAACAACAAAACTCTGTAAAACCTTTAAAATAAAGAATTAAAAAAAAAAAAAGGATTTACTCCAAGTCAGTTATCCTACCTGGACAGTAATGGAGTGTGGAGTCAGTGCCTCCTTTAGTCTGGTCCCCAAGACACAGAGCTAAGGCCCTCAGTCAGCCCTTGATAGACCCAAGTCATTACTGTGTTAAGGCACTGAGAAGTGGGGGCTGGTTGTTAGCAAGCAAGGTGTGGTAGCCAGAATGCTCAGCTAGTCTGAATAATGTCCATTCTGTCATTCTTTCCCCTTGCCTAGTGACCTTCTTTTTACCAACTGAATATGGCAAAGGTGATGGAAAAGTACCTCTGTGATCACCTTATGTAGCATTAGACTCCATCTTAACTGATCATCCTCTGGCTGTGAAGATGGAAACTTCCATGGTCTGAGAAAGTCGCATGCAAGAGATGATGGGGCCTTTAGAAGGTAAAAGTGACCTCTAGCTGACAGTCACAGGGAAGACAGGAACACCTACCAACATCTGCAAGGAATTTAATTCTGCCAGCAACCAGATAAGCTTGGAAGATGCCCTCAAACACCAGAAAGGATAGCAGCCTAGCCTGTACCTAGGCTGTAGCCTGTGAGACCATGAGCAGAGGGCCCAAGTAAGCTGTGCCCAAATTCTTTTCTTTTTTTTAAAACAGGGTCTTATTGTTTACTTCCACACATTGATCTGAATCCTCCATAGGTATACATATGCCCCCTCCTCTTCCCGATCTTCCCCACTATCTCCCTCCCCATCCCACTCCTCCAGGTCACCACAAAGGCCCTGTTTGAGATATCCTAGTCCCATAGCACTTGTTCATGCAGTCCCTCCCTCACTCCAATGTCCACAAGACTGTTTCCCACGTCTGCCTCTCCATTGCTGCTCTGCATATTCAATTATCAGCACTATCTTTTTAGATTCCATATATATGTGTCAGTATAGAATATTTATCTTTCTCTCTGACATACTTCACTCTTTAGAATAGGTTCTAGATTCATCTACCTCATTAGAACTGATTCAAATGCATTTATTTTTATGGCTGAGTAATGTGTCATTGCATATATGTACCATAGCTTCTTTATCCATTCATTTGTCAATGGACATCTAGGTTGTTTCCATGTTCCAGCTATTATAAATAATGCTGCAATGAACAATGGGGTACATGAGACTCTTTCAAGTGCCCAGATTCTTGACCTGGGAGAAAAAACTGGGAGAAAAGTAATGAACATTGCTTTCACCTCAGAGGTCTGTCATTGTTTGTTACACAACAGTAGACAATTAAGACATACAACAGAAACTAGCCTCTCCTTGTTCATACAGGTGTATAGAAGGTCTGTATTTGAGGTCTCTCCTTCAGAAGGCCTCTCATACCTAGCTACTGAATCACAGCTCTTCTGTAGACAATGCAAGCTTTTGAAGATGTCCTTTGAGCAGAAGCACAGCTTGGTTATAAGAGTGCATTAGACTCCATCTTAACTGATCATCCTCTGGCTGTGAAGATGGAAACTTCCATGGTCTGAGAAAGTCGCATGCAAGAGATGATGGGGCCTTTAGAAGGTAAAAGTGACCTCTAGCTGACAGTCACAGGGAAGACAGGAACACCTACCAACATCTGCAAGGAATTTAATTCTGCCAGCAACCAGATAAGCTTGGAAGATGCCCTCAAACACCAGAAAGGATAGCAGCCTAGCCTGTACCTAGGCTGTAGCCTGTGAGACCATGAGCAGAGGGCCCAAGTAAGCTGTGCCCAAATTCTTTTCTTTTTTTTAAAACAGGGTCTTATTGTTTACTTCCACACATTGATCTGAATCCTCCATAGGTATACATATGCCCCCTCCTCTTCCCGAACTTCCCCACTATCTCCCTCCCCATCCCACTCCTCCAGGTCACCACAAAGGCCCTGTTTGAGATATCCTAGTCCCATAGCACTTGTTCATGCAGTCCCTCCCTCACTCCAATGTCCACAAGACTGTTTCCCACGTCTGCCTCTCCATTGCTGCTCTGCATATTCAATTATCAGCACCATCTTTTTAGATTCCATATATATGTGTCAGTATAGAATATTTATCTTTCTCTCTGACATACTTCACTCTTTAGAATAGGTTCTAGATTCATCTACCTCATTAGAACTGATTCAAATGCATTTATTTTTATGGCTGAGTAATGTGTCATTGCATATATGTACCATAGCTTCTTTATCCATTCATTTGTCAATGGACATCTAGGTTGTTTCCATGTTCCAGCTATTATAAATAATGCTGCAATGAACAATGGGGTACATGAGACTCTTTCAAGTGCCCAGATTCTTGACCTGGGAGAAAAAACTGGGAGAAAAGTAATGAACATTGCTTTCACCTCAGAGGTCTGTCATTGTTTGTTACACAACAGTAGACAATTAAGACATACAACAGAAACTAGCCTCTCCTTGTTCATACAGGTGTATAGAAGGTCTATATTTGAGGTCTCTCCTTCAGAAGGCCTCTCATACCTAGCTACTGAATCACAGCTCTTCTGTAGACAATGAAAGCTTTTGAAGATGTCCTTTGAGCAGAAGCACAGCTTGGTTATAAGAGTGCATTCAGAGGAGTAATTTGCAAACATACAGGTGGAAAGATGAATTTGAAAAAAAAAAGATTTGACATTTACAGTTTTTTAAGATACCAAGGATTTAAGTAAACATAGAATATTAAATCTTCTTATCAAATCATTCACATGTAGAAAGTAACCTGTTCAGAGAAGCAATGCTGGCAGTTTTCCCTATATCAAATAGGATGCTGTTTCTACCTGTAATTCTACTTCAGCATGATTAAAATACCTCGTCTGCCCCTGGAGTTAAAATGACAAATGTACTCAGCTGCATGCCTCCATCTTGTCACCAGGGGACTGTTCCATTTGTTAATAGGTATTGCTTTTTGCCAAGGATTTCATTTTCAGCCATAAGTAAATTGCCTTTCATCTACACCAAAATTTGAAGCATGTACAAAAATGGTTTATGCTTTATTTACCATTTGATCTGGCAGGAAGATGGGTTTAGGAGAGCTTAGATTCACTTTCCCAAGTCGTGTGGGCTGTAGTGGGAAACTGTACTGTGGTCTTCTATTTGCCGTGCCATAAAACTCATGGGGACAAATCTATTTGGCTTGTGTGAATCCCAGTACAAGCACTTCAAGAGAAGTAGCCAAACAAACACATGAGAGTTTTTTTTTGCTGGTGAAATTCCCTTTCAAAGAAGTATAACCCAGCTGATCTTCAGTTTTCCAGACTTCAGTCTTTCCTTTAAAACCTTAGCGAGGACAGATGTTGTCTAAAGCCCAGTGCTCATTCTTTCTATTTCATACTTCTCCTGGCAAGTTACTCTCAAGCTCACTTCTAGTCTGTATGAGTTGGTTCAGACATCATCACTAATTTGAGAGTGACTTAGATTGAAGCTGAAAGTATCTGCTTCCTTAGGCTAATCTGAAAACAAATTGCATCTCAGGTGCTTTGATTCTTCTACTAAAGAAAGAAGCTCCTTTTCCTTGTGCTATTTGAACACAAAAGGATGTGAACCCAAAGACGGTGTGCCCTCTTGGCACTAGCCAAATCAGCAGAGCTTGGTAACTGAGGGAGAATTACACACAACCAGGTCCTAATGACAGTGCTGACACCAGGTCCTAATGAACCCTGCTTTAACTCCAGCAGAACTTGAAGTCAGTTATACCCTGTGCTCAGCTGTTCTTATTTATCTGAGTTAATAAAGACTCTTTTACTACAAGCAGCTGTCAGTTGGATTTTCTTATACTTTAAATGAAATCATCATCCTACAGATCTCCAGTAGAAAGTAACTGCAGGAAAGTTTTCCTATATCAAATAGGATGCTGTTTCTACCTGTAATTCTACTTCAGCATGATTAAAATACCTCGTCTGCCCCTGAGTTAAAATGACAAATGTACTCAGCTGCATGCCTCCATCTTGTCACCAGGGGACTGTTCCATTTGTTAATAGGTATTGCTTTTTGCCAAGGATTTCATTTTCAGCCATAAGTAAATTGCCTTTCATCTACACCAAAATTTGAAGCATGTACAAAAATGGTTTATGCTTTATTTACCATTTGATCTGGCAGGAAGATGGGTTTAGGAGAGCTTAGATTCACTTTCCCAAGTCGTGTGGGCTGTAGTGGGAAACTGTACTGTGGTCTTCTATTTGCCGTGCCATAAAACTCATGGGGACAAATCTATTTGGCTTGTGTGAATCCCAGTACAAGCACTTCAAGAGAAGTAGCCAAACAAACACATGAGAGTTTTTTTTTGCTGGTGAAATTCCTTTCAAAGAAGTATAACCCAGCTGATCTTCAGTTTTCCAGACTTCAGTCTTTCCTTTAAAACCTTAGCGAGGACAGATGTTGTCTAAAGCCCAGTGCTCATTCTTTCTATTTCATACTTCTCCTGGCAAGTTACTCTCAAGCTCACTTCTAGTCTGTATGAGTTGGTTCAGACATCATCACTAATTTGAGAGTGACTTAGATTGAAGCTGAAAGTATCTGCTTCCTTAGGCTAATCTGAAAACAAATTGCATCTCAGGTGCTTTGATTCTTCTACTAAAGAAAGAAGCTCCTTTTCCTTGTGCTATTTGAACACAAAAGGATGTGAACCCAAAGACGGTGTGCCCTCTTGGCACTAGCCAAATCAGCAGAGCTTGGTAACTGAGGGAGAATTACACACAACCAGGTCCTAATGACAGTGCTGACACCAGGTCCTAATGAACCCTGCTTTAACTCCAGCAGAACTTGAAGTCAGTTATACCCTGTGCTCAGCTGTTCTTATTTATCTGAGTTAATAAAGACTCTTTTACTACAAGCAGCTGTCAGTTGGATTTTCTTATACTTTAAATGAAATCATCATCCTACAGATCTCCAGAAGTCCATTTCTTGACTGTAATCTTTCTTCAAACATTATAAGTAATTTCTGAGGAATGCACACTGGACATATGTCTCTCACGTCACTGAACTCTGATTTTTCCCATAGTTGTTTCAGAATTATATGTATCAACTCTTGCCTTCCCAGAAGTAAACGCTTTCTGTCATTTGCTCCTGTGATCCTCATAACTTTCAAAGGTACACATCGCAGCCTACAATTCTCCAAAGAGAAAAATCTAGGCAACAGGCACAATAGTTGATGATGTGTTTCCCAAGGTATGTCTCAGAACAGTCAATTCACAGACCACAGGTAGACAGTGTGCTAGGGTAAAACAGATCTCAGACAGGTGTTCCCTACTCTGTTTCATTAAAACATTACAAAGTTACCAAATCACATTGTTCTTTATTAATCTATCCAATTATCTTCCTTCCCTACTATGTGAATGCATGTATATGTGTGTATTAATGGTTGGAAAAGATGCTAGTGAGAAAGGCTACTAGTTACCTATACAAAAAATTCTTTCCACTCCTATGCGCTCACATGCGTGCGCGCACACACACACACACACACACACACACACAATTGAAATGCCACATTCCTCATTTGCCAGTTTCATTTGTTAGAAGCAAAGTTTCTATAGCTAATCTTGGTCATGAGGAGAATCACTTCTAGTCTGTATGAGTTGGTTCACATCACTAATTTGAGAGTTTGCTGAAAGTATCTGCTTCCTTAGGCTAATCTGAAAACAAATTGCATCTCAGGTGCTTTGATTCTTCTACTAAAGAAAGAAGCTCCTTTTCCTTGTGCTATTTGAACACAAAAGGATGTGAACCCAAAGACGGTGTGCCCTCTTGGCACTAGCCAAATCAGCAGAGCTTGGTAACTGAGGGAGAATTACACACAACCAGGTCCTAATGACAGTGCTGACACCAGGTCCTAATGAACCCTGCTTTAACTCCAGCAGAACTTGAAGTCAGTTATACCCTGTGCTCAGCTGTTCTTATTTATCTGAGTTAATAAAGACTCTTTTACTACAAGCAGCTGTCAGTTGGATTTTCTTATACTTTAAATGAAATCATCATCCTACAGATCTCCAGAAGTCCATTTCTTGACTGTAATCTTTCTTCAAACATTATAAGTAATTTCTGAGGAATGCACACTGGACATATGTCTCTCACGTCACTGAACTCTGATTTTTCCCATAGTTGTTTCAGAATTATATGTATCAACTCTTGCCTTCCCAGAAGTAAACGCTTTCTGTCATTTGCTCCTGTGATCCTCATAACTTTCAAAGGTACACATCGCAGCCTACAATTCTCCAAAGAGAAAAATCTAGGCAACAGGCACAATAGTTGATGATGTGTTTCCCAAGGTATGTCTCAGAACAGTCAATTCACAGACCACAGGTAGACAGTGTGCTAGGGTAAAACAGATCTCAGACAGGTGTTCCCTACTCTGTTTCATTAAAACATTACAAAGTTACCAAATCACATTGTTCTTTATTAATCTATCCAATTATCTTCCTTCCCTACTATGTGAATGCATGTATATGTGTGTATTAATGGTTGGAAAAGATGCTAGTGAGAAAGGCTACTAGTTACCTATACAAAAAATTCTTTCCACTCCTATGCGCTCACATGCGTGCGCGCACACACACACACACACACACACACACAATTGAAATGCCACATTCCTCATTTGCCAGTTTCATTTGTTAGAAGCAAAGTTTCTATAGCTAATCTTGGTCAGTGGGGTATGAGGAGAATTGGAAGCTCTGAGAAATGTTCCCTCCCTCCTCTGAAAGAGAGATGACTGAAGAGAAACTGACTCTTTTCTCTATATGAGACACATTGTGAGAAAGTGAAGCCTGAAGCTGTACCAGCCTCTGGTCACTCTACCACGACTGAACTAAGAGGGAGAGGAGGTGATATTACATTGATAATATGGCAGGATTGATATGGAACTACTGGGGCTCTGGACTTTTTATGAGAAAGAGTGAATATCTCTATTGTTTAGGCCATGACTAGTCAGTTTGTCTTCTGTGGCTTTAAGGTGCCCTGACTGAGAGAGACGTAGTATGATGGAAGTGAACAAAATGAAGATTGAGAGACCAATCTGAAATGCAAAATAAGAAATATGTGTTTAGAAAGAAAAACAAAAGTGAATCTTCAAAGTTAGGCTAAAAAGAGAAGAACATAAATACATGGCAAATAGATTGAATACAAAGAACTATGAAGGCAGCAATCAAGGATGTTTACATAGAAACTAGATTCTGAAAGTGATTAGGCCCCATTTTTTCTCAGTTATTATGTGTAATGGGCAAGTCACAATACCAATTTGGGATCATGTACTTAATTTTTAAGACAGAGAGAATAACACCAACATTACCTCCTATTGCTTTGTTGATGTCATTGGTACTGGTGGTGGTGGTGGTGGTGGTGATGGGGGCGGGTGGTGGTTGTGTGTGTATGAGTGAAGACCAAGTAAAAAAGCAGTGAAAATGCTTCATAAAGAGTGAATCTCAAACAACACAGAAGCTGATGAGGCAGCAGAGACTACTGTCTTCAGCTCTCC
The DNA here is from genome assembly GCA_022376925.1 of Tragulus kanchil. Lineage (NCBI taxonomy): Eukaryota > Metazoa > Chordata > Mammalia > Artiodactyla > Tragulidae > Tragulus > Tragulus kanchil. The sequence continues at coordinate 7,949,580 of JAIOJX010000004.1, forward strand.
CTCCTTCTCATCACCTACACATTAGGGACTGTTGAAGTGTTGACACTCCACCCAGATCCCCTGGCTGGCTTGGGTGTCCATCCTATAGCTGCTGAGATGGCTAGCTGCTAGGAGCTGATGACTGCCCCTTCTCTGGAGTGCTGTCCTCAACTGCCAGAGTGTATGCCCCCTGAAGGAAGACGTGCTCCTGCTCCTGCAGGATCCCCGTGGATAGTGACTGCCACATAAGGGATGTCAAAGGATGGCCTTATTCTTGTATGAAAGTCACAGTCTAGAGCTCCTCATGAGAGCAGGCTGAAGCCAGACTCTAGCTGAAAACCACATCCTTCCTGGCTTCTTCCCTTTCCCTGTCCTGACTCCCTCACCCCTTTACAAGCTCCTGCCAGAAGCCACCCTCCATCCATCACTGGTACAGGAACCCGCACAGCAAGCTCCACTTAGAGAAACTCTTTCCTAAGAAATCTTTCAGACACATCAAGAGACAGCATTCAGAAACTAGGGAGGAGAAATATCATATGACATCCCTTATATGTGGAATCTAAAATAAATGATACAAATAAACTTACAAAACAGAAAAAGACTCATAGATTTAGAAAATGAACGATGCTTGCTGAGAAGGAAGGATAATTAGGGAGTTTTGGGTGGACATGGACACACTGCTATATCTAAAATGGATAACCAACAGAGTCCTACTGTGTAGCGTAGGAACTTCTGCTCAGCGTTATGTGGCAGCCTGAAGGGGAGGGAGATTTGGAAGAGAATGGGTCCATGTATATGTATGGTTGAATTCCTTCACTATTCACCTGAAATTATCACAATATTGTTAATTGGCTACACCCTAATATAAAATTAAAAATCCACTTCCCCCAAGAAAAAAGAAATTAAGGAGGCAAAGTGTGAGGAACGAATACTTTCATATTATAGAAGGAAGTCCAGATTGTTTCTAAAATGGATAGAAGAAAAATACATACATATAATTTTATTGTTTAAAAGTTATAAAAATGAGTGATAGAAGAAATAAAAATACTAATATAATCATCAAACATTTGGGGAAGATAAGAGGGAAAAATAATGGAATGAATAAATCTTTAAGCTCTTACACAATGGAGTAAAAAGATATGGCCTGAAGTTGATGAATCAAGAAATGTTGTGCAGGTATACTATTTAGATATATGGGGTACCTTCAGAAAAAAAGAAAAATAGAAATAGTTAAGAGAGCTTTTCTCTGAGGAGCACAACAAAGAGTAGGATACAAAAAAGTCAAGCAGGTGACTGTAGTTTTTCATTATAAACTCAGAATTTTGCTTTATACATAAACCCCTATGCCCAAAAACAAATACACACATGTAACACACACACACACACACACACACACACACAAAGACAGCAGCGCTGTTTTTATGGAACTGACTGTAATGTACATCTCTTAATCATTCTACACAATAATAATAGTTAAGATATTAAAAACTTTATATCTTGAGTAAAGGGTATTATGGTAAGTGAAATAAATCAGAGAAAGACATATACTGTGTGATTTCACTTATTTGTGCAATCTAGAAAACAAATGGAAAAACATACCAAAAAAGGAAAACATGTATAGGTACAGAAAACAAACAGGTGGTTACCAAAAGAGAGGCAGTGGTGAGAGGAGAGAAAAAGATGGAGACTAAGGTACAAAGAGCCAGCTGCAAAACAAAGGAGTCATGGATATGAAGTGTACATGGTGGAAAATATAATCAATAAATATGTAATCTCTTTGTGTGATGACAGATCATACTTTGAATCACTGTGATGACCATTTAGAAATGTACAGAAATATAGAGTCACTATGCTGTGTAACAAGAACACAGGTCAGCCATACTACAAAGAGAAAAAAAAAAAATTGAAACTCATAGGAAAACAAGATTATATTTGTGGTTAGCAGTGTTGATAAAGACTCTTGAGAGTCCTTTGGAATGCAAGGAGATCAAACCAGTCAATCCTAAAGCAAATAAACCCTGAATATTCATTGGATAATAAACCATTCCAAGAAAACTAAAGGCAAAAAGGCAAAATGGTTGCCCGAGGAGGCTCTACAAATAGCTAAGAAAAGAGAAGCAAAAGGCAAAGGAGAAGAGGAAAGATATATCCATCTGAATGCTGAGTTCCAGAGAATAGCAAGGAGATAAGAAAGCCTTCTTAAGTGAACAGTGCAAATAAATACAGGAAAACAATACAGTGGAAAAGATCTCTTAAAGAAAAAGGAGATACCAAGGGAACATTTCATGTGAAGATGGGCAAAATAAGGGACAGAAATGGTATGGACCTAACAGAAGCAGAAGATTCTAAGAGATGGCAAGAAAACACAAAAGAACTTATAAGAAGATATTAATGATCTGAATAACCACGATGGTGTTATCACTCACCTAGACCCAGACACAGTGGAGTATGAAGTCAAGTGGGCCTTAGGAAGCATTACTAAGAACAAAGCTAGTGGAGGTGATGGAAAGAGGATGCTGTTAAACTGCTGCATTCAATATGCCAGCAAATGTGGAAAACTCTGCAGGAGCCAATTTGGAAAAGGTCAGTTTTCATTCCAATCCCAAAGAACGGCAATATAAAAAATCTTCAAACTACCGCACAATTACAATTCTTTCACCTGCTGGCAAGTTCATGCTCAAAACCCTCCAATTTGGCTTCAACAGTATGTGAACTGAGAACTTCCAGATAAACAAGGTGGATCTATAAATGGCAGAGGAACCATGGATAAACAATGTCTGTTGGATCATAGAAAGAGCAAGGAATTCCAGAAAACAAACAGGTGGTTACCAAAAGAGAGGCAGTGGTGAGAGGAGAGAAAAAGATGGAGACTAAGGTACAAAGAGCCAGCTGCAAAACAAAGGAGTCATGGATATGAAGTGTACATGGTGGAAAATATAATCAATAAATATGTAATCTCTTTGTGTGATGACAGATCATACTTTGAATCACTGTGATGACCATTTAGAAATGTACAGAAATATAGAGTCACTATGCTGTGTAACAAGAACACAGGTCAGCCATACTACAAAGAGAAAAAAAAAAAAATTGAAACTCATAGGAAAACAAGATTATATTTGTGGTTAGCAGTGTTGATAAAGACTCTTGAGAGTCCTTTGGAATGCAAGGAGATCAAACCAGTCAATCCTAAAGCAAATAAACCCTGAATATTCATTGGATAATAAACCATTCCAAGAAAACTAAAGGCAAAAAGGCAAAATGGTTGCCCGAGGAGGCTCTACAAATAGCTAAGAAAAGAGAAGCAAAAGGCAAAGGAGAAGAGGAAAGATATATCCATCTGAATGCTGAGTTCCAGAGAATAGCAAGGAGATAAGAAAGCCTTCTTAAGTGAACAGTGCAAATAAATACAGGAAAACAATACAGTGGAAAAGATCTCTTAAAGAAAATTGGAGATACCAAGGGAACATTTCATGTGAAGATGGGCAAAATAAGGGACAGAAATGGTATGGACCTAACAGAAGCAGAAGATTCTAAGAGATGGCAAGAAAACACAAAAGAACTTATAAGAAGATATTAATGATCTGAATAACCACGATGGTGTTATCACTCACCTAGACCCAGACACAGTGGAGTATGAAGTCAAGTGGGCCTTAGGAAGCATTACTAAGAACAAAGCTAGTGGAGGTGATGGAAAGAGGATGCTGTTAAACTGCTGCATTCAATATGCCAGCAAATGTGGAAAACTCTGCAGGAGCCAATTTGGAAAAGGTCAGTTTTCATTCCAATCCCAAAGAACGGCAATATAAAAAATCTTCAAACTACCGCACAATTACAATTCTTTCACCTGCTGGCAAGTTCATGCTCAAAACCCTCCAATTTGGCTTCAACAGTATGTGAACTGAGAACTTCCAGATAAACAAGGTGGATCTATAAATGGCAGAGGAACCATGGATCAAATTGCCAATGTCTGTTGGATCATAGAAAGAGCAAGGGAATTCCAGAAAAACATCTACTTCTGCTTCATTGACTACACCAAAACCTTTGACTGTGTGGATCACAACAAACTGTAGAAAATACTGAAAAAGATGGCAATACCAGAGCACCTTACCTGCCTCCTGAGAAACCTGTATGCAGGTCAAGAAACAAGAGTTAGAATTGAACATGGAACAACAGACTGGTTCCAAATTGAGAAAGGAATATGTCAAGGCTGCATATGGTCACCCTGATAAAGATGAAAGAGGAGAGTGAAAAAGCTGGATTAAAACTCAACATTCAAATAACTAAGATCATGGCAGCCGGTCCCATTACTTCATGCAAATAGATGGGAAAACACTGGAAACAGTGACAGACTTTATTTTCTTGGGTCCCCAAATAACAATGGACAGTCATTGCAGCCATGAAATTAAAAGACGCTTGCTCCTTGGAAGACTAGCTATGAACAACCTAGATAGCATATTTAAAAGCAGAGATATAACTTTGGCGACAAAGGTCTGTATAATTAAAGCTATGGTTTTCCCACTAGTTATGTATGGATGTGAGAGTCTGACCATAAATAAGGCTGAGCACCAAAGAACTGATGCTTTCAAACTGTGGTGTTAGAGAAAGCTCTTGAGAGTCCCTTGGACTACAGGAAGATGAAACCAATCAGTCCTAAAGGAAATCAATCCTGAATATTCATTGGAAGGACTGATGCTGAAGCTGAAACTCCAATACTTTAGCCACCTGATGTTAAAAGAAGACTCACTGGAAAAAAACCTGGTAAAGGTATGAGGGAAAACTTAGGTAAGAAGGAGAAGGGAACAACAGAGGATGAGATGGTTAATGGCATCACTGAGTCAATGGACATGAGTTTGAACAAGCTCAGGGAAATGGTGAAGGACAGGGAAGCCTGGCATGCTGCAGTCCATGGGGTCGCAAAGAGGCTGACATGACTAAGTGACTGAACAACAGCAGTCAGTGGTGGGGACTGAGGGTAGTTGGGGAAGGGGACTTGGACAAAGGTGGTCAAAATGCACCAACTTCCACTTATAAGATACATAAATGCTAGGGATGCAATGTACAACTGGATAAATTAACACTGCTATGTTTCCGCAGAAGTTTCTTAAAAAGTTCTAAGAATTCTCATCACAAGAACAGTTTTTTTCTATTTCTTCAACTTTACATATATATAATGTATATATATATATGTATATGAGATGATATATATTTAGTAAATTTATCATTATAATTGCTCCATGATACATATAAGTAAAATCATTATGCTATATAACTTAATCTTTTAGAGTACTATATGTCAATTATATCTCAATAAAGCTGGAAGAAGGAGGGATAAAATCTTTACACAGTCTGACTTAAATGTCTGAGACATGAGGTAATTACTATTATTACTCCCATATTAAAAACTGGAAGGCTAAGTATCACAGAGGTTAAATAATTTTCTCAAGGTCATGAAGTAGCTTTTCAGGATAAAAGTGAGATTCAAAACTGAAAATTCACACCCTTAACTGCTAAGCTATACTTACTTCCAGATCATTTACAATATCCTGTTCTGTCCTGAGGGAAGGTCTTGGAATTTCCCCAGACGTTGCCCAATGATTTTATCTGTAATACTCTCCATTTCTTGGGAAGTAATAATGAAAACAGAAATGACTTTTAAAACAGCTCACACATATCCAATTGTTAGTACACCAATACTTTTCGGTGTGTGAAATCACGAAATAAAAAAGAGTATTCCATGACTAATTTGGTGTAAAAAAAATCAGTCCTAAAGGAAATCAATCCTGAATATTCATTGGAAGGACTGATGCTGAAGCTGAAACTCCAATACTTTAGCCACCTGATGTTAAAAGAAGACTCACTGGAAAAAAACCTGGTAAAGGTATGAGGGAAAACTTAGGTAAGAAGGAGAAGGGAACAACAGAGGATGAGATGGTTAATGGCATCACTGAGTCAATGGACATGAGTTTGAACAAGCTCAGGGAAATGGTGAAGGACAGGGAAGCCTGGCATGCTGCAGTCCATGGGGTCGCAAAGAGGCTGACATGACTAAGTGACTGAACAACAGCAGTCAGTGGTGGGGACTGAGGGTAGTTGGGGAAGGGGACTTGGACAAAGGTGGTCAAAATGCACCAACTTCCACTTATAAGATACATAAATGCTAGGGATGCAATGTACAACTGGATAAATTAACACTGCTATGTTTCCGCAGAAGTTTCTTAAAAAGTTCTAAGAATTCTCATCACAAGAACAGTTTTTTTCTATTTCTTCAACTTTACATATATATAATGTATATATATATATGTATATGAGATGATATATATTTAGTAAATTTATCATTATAATTGCTCCATGATACATATAAGTAAAATCATTATGCTATATAACTTAATCTTTTAGAGTACTATATGTCAATTATATCTCAATAAAGCTGGAAGAAGGAGGGATAAAATCTTTACACAGTCTGACTTAAATGTCTGAGACATGAGGTAATTACTATTATTACTCCCATATTAAAAACTGGAAGGCTAAGTATCACAGAGGTTAAATAATTTTCTCAAGGTCATGAAGTAGCTTTTCAGGATAAAAGTGAGATTCAAAACTGAAAATTCACACCCTTAACTGCTAAGCTATACTTACTTCCAGATCATTTACAATATCCTGTTCTGTCCTGAGGGAAGGTCTTGGAATTTCCCCAGACGTTGCCCAATGATTTTATCTGTAATACTCTCCATTTCTTGGGAAGTAATAATGAAAACAGAAATGACTTTTAAAACAGCTCACACATATCCAATTGTTAGTACACCAATACTTTTCGGTGTGTGAAATCACGAAATAAAAAAGAGTATTCCAGTTGATGAATTGAGTGTTTTGCTATTGTCCATTGCTCACTAATTTTCTGGTTTTTCAGATCTGTTACACAGCCTGGGTAAGCTTGCATATAAACTATTGGGTAGTTTTGTGAAAGCATCAAGCAATGCTCTTAAACTTTTTTTTAATTATCATCTGTTGATAACACTGGGCGTAGAAGATGTGAATTGTCCAATTAGTGCTTGAGTGTGCATTTTAAAAGAAAATGGTATGCATAATTAAGTCCCACGAAAAGGTTCTTTTTTTGCTTAAGAATGAACTACAAAGAGAATCCCCCCATCGACAAATAAATCTTGTCTTTCATTTTGCACATTCATTTTAATTTTTCTCTAGCTGAGATACCATAAAAACTATCCAGCTCAACATTAGAAATTGAAAACGAATGCTGGAGTGTGATAATGGCTAAGAATAAGAGGTGAATAGCCTGGAATCATAAGCATTTCTTGCAAACAAACCAAAAGAAAAAAAAGATAATTTACTGCTCTGTGAAGTGCTACAGCTGGCTTAGTTGATGTATTTCTTACCTTGCTTATGCAAAAATGAATAACTGAATGTCTGAATATCTCCCAGACCCTCTCCTTGGAACATGTGGACAAGGTCATCAGCCTTTAGGGTGGAATGGCTTCTATTGTGAGTCTTCATGAGGTAAACAAGTGGAGCACATTCTGTATATGCAACATCAGGATCATCCATCCTGGCTAGGCATTCTGAGAGCACCCAAAAGTCCTCCAGGAATCTGATCCCACCTTCCAGCATCATCCCATCTTCTACCTCTCTCTGGCTTGAGGCACACATACTGTCTTTTCAGGATTGGACAAAACTGAAAATTCACACCCTTAACTGCTAAGCTATACTTACTTCCAGATCATTTACAATATCCTGTTCTGTCCTGAGGGAAGGTCTTGGAATTTCCCCAGACGTTGCCCAATGATTTTATCTGTAATACTCTCCATTTCTTGGGAAGTAATAATGAAAACAGAAATGATTTTTAAAACAGCTCACCCATATCCTATTGTTAGTACACCAATACTTTTCGGTGTGTGAAATCACGATATAAAAAAGAGTATTCCAGTTGATGAATTGAGTGTTTTGCTATTGTCCATTGCTCACTAATTTTCTGGTTTTTCAGATCTGTTACACAGCCTGGGTAAGCTTGCATATAAACTATTGGGTAGTTTTGTGAAAGCATCAAGCAATGCTCTTAAACTTTTTTTTAATTATCATCTGTTGATAACACTGGGCGTAGAAGATGTGAATTGTCCAATTAGTGCTTGAGTGTGCATTTTAAAAGAAAATGGTATGCATAATTAAGTCCCACGAAAAGGTTCTTTTTTTGCTTAAGAATGAACTACAAAGAGAATCCCCCCATCGACAAATAAATCTTGTCTTTCATTTTGCACATTCATTTTAATTTTTCTCTAGCTGAGATACCATAAAAACTATCCAGCTCAACATTAGAAATTGAAAACGAATGCTGGAGTGTGATAATGGCTAAGAATAAGAGGTGAATAGCCTGGAATCATAAGCATTTCTTGCAAACAAACCAAAAGAAAAAAAAGATAATTTACTGCTCTGTGAAGTGCTACAGCTGGCTTAGTTGATGTATTTCTTACCTTGCTTATGCAAAAATGAATAACTGAATGTCTGAATATCTCCCAGACCCTCTCCTTGGAACATGTGGACAAGGTCATCAGCCTTTAGGGTGGAATGGCTTCTATTGTGAGTCTTCATGAGGTAAACAAGTGGAGCACATTCTGTATATGCAACATCAGGATCATCCATCCTGGCTAGGCATTCTGAGAGCACCCAAAAGTCCTCCAGGAATCTGATCCCACCTTCCAGCATCATCCCATCTTCTACCTCTCCTCTCTGGTTCACTGGGCTTGAGGCACACATACTGTCTTTTCATCAAACTCCAAATTGCTCTCCTTCAGCTTGAAGAGCTCCTGAGTGCTTTGAAAATTCTGGTCACATCTCAAATGTAACCTCCTCAGAAAGATGTTCCAGAATTTCTCCCACACACAATACCATTTCATTCCTATCTTTTCTTTCTCTGAACTTTCTAAAAAAAAAGTTTTTTTTAAAGTCCAGTGATTGATGTTATTCATTGGGCTCACATAATCTATCACTAGGTCATTAAATGGGCAGTGGGTTGAAGCGGGGTTGGGGAACTGGTTTTCAATTCATGTTTCTGCCATAAAGGGGCCTTGTGGCTTGGGGCAGGGTTTTATTTATAAATTGAGGGCTTGAATTCTGAGACCCTGAACTCTCTATCCCCACTCAGCTTCCTGTCACCTATGAGGTGACCTTGCTAGTCCTCTGCCTTTATCAGCATAGATTCACTATTCCAGGAAATTTTGCCCAGGAAGAAAAAACACCTTTATTGTACATTCCAAGAACTTACCTGAAATATCCATCAATTCTTCAACAGAAAATACCAGATGACTGTTAATACCCTCAGACTCTTTCAGTTATTCACCTCAAAATTGTTGCCTTGCTGTGTCTATCAACACTATCATATCATGATCCCATCCAATCCTAACAAGAGCTTCCTACTCCCTGGAAGGACTCATCTTAAACCGACTTCAACAAATACCCTGACTACTCTTCAGATGCAGCTGAGACTGTCTAAGTAGGAAGTGTTTTCTCTTCCCAGTGAGTGATACACTCAGCTCTGACTTAGCAACAGGTTGTTCTGATGATGTATGGAGAGAAGCCTGCACTGTGCTGTATGGTTTAGATTAAATCCTTCTTGTCCTCAGGGTTTCATTTATAAATTAAGGAGGTAGGTCTCAACCATCGCTAAGAGACCTTCCAGCTTTGATTTTCTTTAAGACCCTTTGGGAAGGCACTCCCTTTACCTCTTGGTGGTCTTTTTCCAAGCTGAGAGCTCCTTAAAGAGAAGCACAATTGCTTCCTGTGGTTGTCAGAAAGTAAATTCAGGTCAGGCTCTTGAGGTGGCAGGGAGTTCAATGGCTGAGTTTTCAAAAGCTAGCTTTCTACTTTCCTCAGTTTGTCACCTCCAGGAGAGAGAAGATGGCCATTGTTCACTTTTATCTGGCTACACAAAAAAGGCCCTGAGTCGGAGGGTAGAATGAGGTGCTGCCTCCTTGGCTAAGAGCCACACTAGATGCCTGAATGGAGCGTCCTCCTGAGGAGGTCTCCTCTCACTTCCCTGGGGGTGACCTTTGGCTGCAGCCACAGCAGCTAGTAGCTAATTGTCTCCAGCGCTCCTTTCGCTGCACAAACAGAAGCAGGAAGCCTTGTGAAGGTGAAAACTCAAATGACCTAGCATCTCTTTGAACAACATGAAGATGGATGATGAATGGGTATTTTGGACACATAACAAACACAGTGATTTATATTCATGTGGACTAACTCCAGAGGGGCTTCTGGAATGGGCACAGAACAGAGTTCTTTGATCTTTCAGACTGTGAATTGAGTGAAAAATGATTTCAAAAGCCATTCCTTGTGAGGTCCAGAGACCAAAGCGTTGGGTTCTTTATAAAGATAATTTGCTTTTTAACCAAACCTCAGGTTTGAAAGGTTGAAAGAAGAACAACATAAGGACTCAAATATGATTAAGTCAGTGTGTGTGTCTGGTGGGAGGGAATGGGAATAAAATGAAAAAATAATTTTAAAATGCAAGTTTTTATTATCATTACTATTTTTGTAAGTTTGAATTAGGCAACTATATACATATTTAAAGTGCACAACCCTGTGTTTGACTATCTAATTCAATGAACATCAAATTGAGTTCAGGAATACAGGTACTTGAATTCTATGATGCTAATATAATATAACCCCATTTCCATAGCCCCATCTCTGCCCCCATTCCTATTTTCTGCTTTTTCCTCACATCTGTTAATATATCCCCTTGGTATAAATCATAGACATGACAACTGGGTGTTTTAACTATTTTCCTAGTTCCTGTCATAGGAGGAATTATGTCAAGAATGACTTATATCTGTAAAATGGGCTCCTTTCAATCTGTACACAGGAGCTTTCATTTTCTTTTTTTTTTCCTTAATTTATTAATACTAGGAATGCCAGCATTCTTATTTTCATCCAATAAGAAAAGTGAACACAAATGTTGAGGAATAGTAAAATGTCAGTTTGTTTCTAAATGCTTACACATGGACACACCTTATTTAAGCTGTAAGTGCTGCAAGTTTCCTATTTAATGGTCTTAAATTCTGGAACTTTTTTGAAATCCACAGGCTGCCTCCTTGGCTAAGAGCCACACTAGATGCCTGAATGGAGCGTCCTCCTGAGGAGGTCTCCTCTCACTTCCCTGGGGGTGACCTTTGGCTGCAGCCACAGCAGCTAGTAGCTAATTGTCTCCAGCGCTCCTTTCGCTGCACAAACAGAAGCAGGAAGCCTTGTGAAGGTGAAAGCTCAAATGACCTAGCATCTCTTTGAACAACATGAAGATGGATGATGAATGGGTATTTTGGACACATAACAAACACAGTGATTTATATTCATGTGGACTAACTCCAGAGGGCTTCTGGAATGGGCACAGAACAGAGTTCTTTGATCTTTCAGACTGTGAATTGAGTGAAAAATGATTTCAAAAGCCATTCCTTGTGAGGTCCAGAGACCAAAGCGTTGGGTTCTTTATAAAGATAATTTGCTTTTTAACCAAACCTCAGGTTTGAAAGGTTGAAAGAAGAACAACATAAGGACTCAAATATGATTAAGTCAGTGTGTGTGTCTGGTGGGAGGGAATGGGAATAAAATGAAAAAATAATTTTAAAATGCAAGTTTTTATTATCATTACTATTTTTGTAAGTTTGAATTAGGCAACTATATACATATTTAAAGTGCACAACCCTGTGTTTGACTATCTAATTCAATGAACATCAAATTGAGTTCAGGAATACAGGTACTTGAATTCTATGATGCTAATATAATATAACCCCATTTCCATAGCCCCATCTCTGCCCCCATTCCTATTTTCTGCTTTTTCCTCACATCTGTTAATATATCCCCTTGGTATAAATCATAGACATGACAACTGGGTGTTTTAACTATTTTCCTAGTTCCTGTCATAGGAGGAATTATGTCAAGAATGACTTATATCTGTAAAATGGGCTCCTTTCAATCTGTACACAGGAGCTTTCATTTTCTTTTTTTTTTCCTTAATTTATTAATACTAGGAATGCCAGCATTCTTATTTTCATCCAATAAGAAAAGTGAACACAAATGTTGAGGAATAGTAAAATGTCAGTTTGTTTCTAAATGCTTACACATGGACACACCTTATTTAAGCTGTAAGTGCTGCAAGTCCTATTTAATGTCTTAATTCTGGAACTTCTGAATCCACAGGCCTTATAACTGGTGGGATCTTAAAATGATCTAACTTTATGTTGTTATTTTAATACTTTTTAAAAAAATAAATTGGAGTATAATTGCTTTACAATGTTGTGTTAGTTTCTTCTCTAAAACAAAGTAAATCAGCAAAGTGACAGTCATTCTGTCATGTCTAACTCTGCGACTTCATTGACTACAGCCTGCCAGTCTCCTCTGTCCATAAAATTCTCTAGGCAAGAATACTGGACTGGGAGCTTCCCTGGAGGTCCAGTGGATAGAGAGTTTGCCTTGCAGTGCAAGGGCCACCGGTTCAATCCTTGCCCGGGAAGATCCCACATGCCGCGGAGCAGTTGGACCGGTGTGTCCAAATGGTAGCCAGTGATCTGGAGCACATGTGCCCAGAGCCAGTGCTCTGCAAAGTTACAATGGGAGGCTCACACATGCCAAAGAATAAAAGATGGATGAAAATAAATATAAAAACAAAAGAGGCTTGATGGTGGAAAATAGTTAAAAAAAAAAAAAAGATAAGAAAAGAAAAAAGAATACTGGACTGGGTTACCATTTCTTTCCCCAGGAGATCTTCCTGACCCAGGGATCAAGGCTGGGTCTCCTGCATTGCAGGCAGATCCTTTACCATCTGAGCCACGGGAGAAGCTTCAAGTCAGCTATATGGATACATATATTTCCTCCCTCTTGAGCCTTCCTCCCATCCCCCACTCACCTCATTCTTCCAGGTCATCATAGGACACAAAGCCGAGTGCCCTGTACAGCAGCTTCCCACTAGGTATCTATTTCACACATAGTAGTATATATGTCAATGCTACTGTCTCAATTCATCCCATGATTCAGCTAAAGAATGTGTCTGACAGATCCTGAGATGATGCTTGCTACAGAGTCACACTCCTTGAATGTATTTTCTTTATCCCTCCCTCCTTCCAGCATTCTTATTTTCATCCAATAAGAAAAGTGAACACAAATGTTGAGGAATAGTAAAATGTCAGTTTGTTTCTAAATGCTTACACATGGACACACCTTATTTAAGCTGTAAGTGCTGCAAGTCCTATTTAATGTCTTAATTCTGGAACTTCTGAATCCACAGGCCTTATAACTGGTGGGATCTTAAAATGATCTAACTTTATGTTGTTATTTTAATACTTTTTAAAAAAATAAATTGGAGTATAATTGCTTTACAATGTTGTGTTAGTTTCTTCTCTAAAACAAAGTAAATCAGCAAAGTGACAGTCATTCTGTCATGTCTAACTCTGCGACTTCATTGACTACAGCCTGCCAGTCTCCTCTGTCCATAAAATTCTCTAGGCAAGAATACTGGACTGGGAGCTTCCCTGGAGGTCCAGTGGATAGAGAGTTTGCCTTGCAGTGCAAGGGCCACCGGTTCAATCCTTGCCCGGGAAGATCCCACATGCCGCGGAGCAGTTGGACCGGTGTGTCCAAATGGTAGCCAGTGATCTGGAGCACATGTGCCCAGAGCCAGTGCTCTGCAAAGTTACAATGGGAGGCTCACACATGCCAAAGAATAAAAGATGGATGAAAATAAATATAAAAACAAAAGAGGCTTGATGGTGGAAAATAGTTAAAAAAAAAAAAAGATAAGAAAAGAAAAAAGAATACTGGACTGGGTTACCATTTCTTTCCCCAGGAGATCTTCCTGACCCAGGGATCAAGGCTGGGTCTCCTGCATTGCAGGCAGATCCTTTACCATCTGAGCCACGGGAGAAGCTTCAAGTCAGCTATATGGATACATATATTTCCTCCCTCTTGAGCCTTCCTCCCATCCCCCACTCACCTCATTCTTCCAGGTCATCATAGGACACAAAGCCGAGTGCCCTGTACAGCAGCTTCCCACTAGGTATCTATTTCACACATAGTAGTATATATGTCAATGCTACTGTCTCAATTCATCCCATGATTCAGCTAAAGAATGTGTCTGACAGATCCTGAGATGATGCTTGCTACAGAGTCACACTCCTTGAATGTATTTTCTTTATCCCTCCCTCCTTCCTTTCTATTCTACTTGAATGGAAAACAAGCCAGGAATCCTCCACATGGAGGAAGGCTTGACAGAGCTCCCTTTGTCACATCTGTGATAATCATCCTTCCAGTGCTGACCAGATGATCACATTCTTTCACCTATTTATTAAGAGTATGCGTATTTAAAAGAGGAGGAGAAAGCCGTGCATCAAAATCAAATTACTCAGTGTGATTACCTTTTCTCCTACTCTGAGAAAAAATAGAGTTTTCATTTAGCCTGTTTCCATTCAGCCAGCATCTTTCAAATTAACACAGTTAACAATTGGAAAGATGTGCACAGCCAGGCCTTGAATAATCTCATTACGTATCTCTCAGCAATTAAGTGCATTAATTAAGTCCCCATTTCAAAGGGGATGTTGGTGAACTGGCTTATGATATTCAGTCCCATCTTTCTGTACTTCCTTGTCTCATAACGTTTTGAATAACTTTTCATTGTACCTCAAAGGTTTTGGGGTTATTACCAAAAACATGAGCGACTAGATGATTCTTCATGACTGACTTCCAAAGTTCCAGATATTCTTTTACTTCTCTTTATAACAAGCAAGACTTTAGTAGTTTTAGCTCATTTTCAGAGATCAGAAAAACTCGAGCTCACATACTGGTTTATCCACTTAGATCTCTGACATCTCTCTGCCTCAATGTTTTTATCTGTCTTAAAATATCAATAAAAGTATTAAACTCATGAGGTCACTGTGAATATATTAATTAATATTACTGATGTAATTAAATGAAGCCACATATCTCAGTCACTAGTTGGTAGTAAACTTTCACTAAATCATAACTAGTAGTAGTCTTAGTAGCATTAGTGGCAGCAGTTTAAATTTAACAACGTAGGCCCACTGCTGTACTGTGATACAGCAACAGAGCAAGAGGCAGATAAACAGAAAATGTGGGCTCTGATCTTGGCTCCTATTAGATCTTTTGACCTGCCTCAATTACCCTCTACCATTCAAGACTGTCATGAAGATGAACTGTGATAATAGATGAAAATGCACTTTGTAGGCTATAGAAACACACATGGTTAATATCATTAGAAAGTCATCTGTGAATGTCTTTAGTTTTTTCAAGTCTATTAAGAGGGTAATTGCAAAAGCACATAAAATGTCTAAATTTCTGCTCCTCACTAATAATTGTCATACACAAAGCTCTCTCATTGTAAGAAACCAAAATAAAATCAAACTGCACATGTCAAAAGAGGAGGAGAAAGCCGTGCATCAAAATCAAATTACTCAGTGTGATTACCTTTTCTCCTACTCTGAGAAAAAATAGAGTTTTCATTTAGCCTGTTTCCATTCAGCCAGCATCTTTCAAATTAACACAGTTAACAATTGGAAAGATGTGCACAGCCAGGCCTTGAATAATCTCATTACGTATCTCTCAGCAATTAAGTGCATTAATTAAGTCCCCATTTCAAAGGGGATGTTGGTGAACTGGCTTATGATATTCAGTCCCATCTTTCTGTACTTCCTTGTCTCATAACGTTTTGAATAACTTTTCATTGTACCTCAAAGGTTTTGGGGTTATTACCAAAAACATGAGCGACTAGATGATTCTTCATGACTGACTTCCAAAGTTCCAGATATTCTTTTACTTCTCTTTATAACAAGCAAGACTTTAGTAGTTTTAGCTCATTTTCAGAGATCAGAAAAACTCGAGCTCACATACTGGTTTATCCACTTAGATCTCTGACATCTCTCTGCCTCAATGTTTTTATCTGTCTTAAAATATCAATAAAAGTATTAAACTCATGAGGTCACTGTGAATATATTAATTAATATTACTGATGTAATTAAATGAAGCCACATATCTCAGTCACTAGTTGGTAGTAAACTTTCACTAAATCATAACTAGTAGTAGTCTTAGTAGCATTAGTGGCAGCAGTTTAAATTTAACAACGTAGGCCCACTGCTGTACTGTGATACAGCAACAGAGCAAGAGGCAGATAAACAGAAAATGTGGGCTCTGATCTTGGCTCCTATTAGATCTTTTGACCTGCCTCAATTACCCTCTACCATTCAAGACTGTCATGAAGATGAACTGTGATAATAGATGTAAATGCACTTTGTAGGCTATAGAAACACACATGGTTAATATCATTAGAAAGTCATCTGTGAATGTCTTTAGTTTTTTCAAGTCTATTAAGAGGGTAATTGCAAAAGCACATAAAATGTCTAAATTTCTGCTCCTCACTAATAATTGTCATACACAAAGCTCTCTCATTGTAAGAAACCAAAATAAAATCAAACTGCACATGTCAAAAGGAGGTTTGTGGAGAGAATAAATTAACATTATGAGTATCCACTCATTCATTAAGCATACATTGTTGAATATTTACCCTGTTCTAGAAACTGTGTTTGGCATTAAATATATTAAGATGCATCAAGAAGTTAACAATATATTTCAGAAAAGAAATGAAAAATGGGAAACAAGCAAATATATGGCAAACAAAAAGCTGATGGATATTTACAAATTAAGACAAGAATGTGGGCTTCCCTGGTTGTTCAGTGGGTAAGGATACTGCCTTGCAGTGCAAGGGGCACCAGTTCGATCCCTGACCTGGGAAGATTCCACGTGCCGTGGAGCGGCTGGACCGATGTGTCCAATTACCAAGTCAGAGCTCTGGAGCGCATGCGCCCAGAGCCGGTGCTCTGTACAACAGAGGCCACCATGATGGGAGGCCCACATGGGCCAAAGAACAAAGATGGATGAAAACAGATGAATGAAAGACCAATAGAAGTGGCCTGCCCACCCTTCTCCCTCCCCAACCCGCCCTTCCCCTCCACCCCCAAAATTAAAGGAAAAAAGAAGAAAAAAAAAAAACTAAAAAGAAAGAAAGAAAGAAAGAAAAGAATATGAGTCTATGCATGTAATGAGTAGTGTATCATTACAGAAAGCATATGGGAAATGGTGGGATCACAGAGGAGAAAGCTTTTATGTCCACACTTGAAGGAAGTACCCAAGGAGCATTTTGTAGGCAAAGCAATGCATCTTCCAAGACTTTAAGGAGGAAAGACTTACAAGTTAGAGAGGTTGATAGGCATCCATTGTGTTAGGTGCTTGGTGCAAAACCTAGGGACGAAAATGTGAGCACTGATCTTGGCTCCTATTAGATCTTTTGACCTGCCTCAATTACCCTCTACCATTCAAGACTGTCATGAAGATGAACTGTGATAA
Source organism: Tragulus kanchil (assembly GCA_022376925.1). Classification (NCBI taxonomy): domain Eukaryota; kingdom Metazoa; phylum Chordata; class Mammalia; order Artiodactyla; family Tragulidae; genus Tragulus; species Tragulus kanchil. The sequence goes on from JAIOJX010000004.1 coordinate 7,966,965, forward strand.
TAGATGAAAATGCACTTTGTAGGCTATAGAAACACACATGGTTAATATCATTAGAAAGTCATCTGTGAATGTCTTTAGTTTTTTCAAGTCTATTAAGAGGGTAATTGCAAAAGCACATAAAATGTCTAAATTTCTGCTCCTCACTAATAATTGTCATACACAAAGCTCTCTCATTGTAAGAAACCAAAATAAAATCAAACTGCACATGTCAAAAGGAGGTTTGTGGAGAGAATAAATTAACATTATGAGTATCCACTCATTCATTAAGCATACATTGTTGAATATTTACCCTGTTCTAGAAACTGTGTTTGGCATTAAATATATTAAGATGCATCAAGAAGTTAACAATATATTTCAGAAAAGAAATGAAAAATGGGAAACAAGCAAATATATGGCAAACAAAAAGCTGATGGATATTTACAAATTAAGACAAGAATGTGGGCTTCCTGGTTGCTCAGTGGGTAAGGATACTGCCTTGCAGTGCAAGGGGCACCAGTTCGATCCCTGACCTGGGAAGATTCCACGTGCCGTGGAGCGGCTGGACCGATGTGTCCAATTACCAAGTCAGAGCTCTGGAGCGCATGCGCCCAGAGCCGGTGCTCTGTACAACAGAGGCCACCATGATGGGAGGCCCACATGGGCCAAAGAACAAAGATGGATGAAAACAGATGAATGAAAGACCAATAGAAGTGGCCTGCCCACCCTTCTCCCTCCCCAACCCGCCCTTCCCCTCCACCCCCAAAATTAAAGGAAAAAAGAAGAAAAAAAAAAAACTAAAAAGAAAGAAAGAAAGAAAGAAAAGAATATGAGTCTATGCATGTAATGAGTAGTGTATCATTACAGAAAGCATATGGGAAATGGTGGGATCACAGAGGAGAAAGCTTTTATGTCCACACTTGAAGGAAGTACCCAAGGAGCATTTTGTAGGCAAAGCAATGCATCTTCCAAGACTTTAAGGAGGAAAGACTTACGCAAGTTAGAGAGGTTGATAGGCATCCATTGTGTTAGGTGCTTGGTGCAAAACCTAGGGGACATGGCTTACATCCAGGCAAGAAAAACAAATTCAGTTCATTCATTCATTCATCCATTCATTTATCAAATATTCATAAGTATCTACTTTGTGTCAGGTACTCCTATAAACCAGACAGGTGAAGTTTATCCAAGGTGACTGAACTCACATTCTAATAAGGAATAAGACTAATCTTAAAAATGAATATATACATAACATCTTAGGATATGTCAAGGTGTAACTAGTACTACACTGAGATCATCTGTGAAAGATGTCTTAATCTGTTCAAAGTGCTAGAACAGAATACAATGGGCTGGATGGCTTCTAAACAACAGTCATTGGTTTCTCACTGTTCTAAAGGCTGGGCAGTCCAAGATTCACATACCAGCAGATTCAGTATCTTGTGAGAACATGCTTCCCGGTTCAGAGGCAGCTGTTCTCTTAGTGTATCATCGCAAGGTGAAAGTGGCAAGGTAGCTCTCTTGTTTTGGGGGGCTAATCCCATTCCTGAGGATTCCACCTTTAAGACCCGATCACCTCAAAAGCCCCATCTTCAAAATTTCAACATATGAATCCAGGGCAAGGGGAACACAAACTTTCAGGCCACAGCAGAACAATAGAGAAGAGAAGGAACTTAGAATGGAGTCGAGGAAACTTCACATTTTGAGGTCAGTGTTGGAAAAGAAGCCAACACCAGGGACTGGGAGAAGGAATCTGAGAGGTAAGAAAGTAGTAAGAGAGGGTGGTGTCATAGAGATAAAAAAGGAAGAAGGTCAAGGAATAAGTGATTGAAGATGGTGAGGCACTTACAACCAGACTGGAAGGTCAGTAATGGATACCCTTTCTTCCTTCTGGAAGGCTGCAAGTTTATTTCCACTGCTCATTTCCATAAGTCTCCCCTGTCCTATTTTTCTTAACAGACCAATTTCCTTTGATGACTCCTGGCTACCATATGCTTCCCCAGGACTTGGTTTGCATGGCCTCTGGCTGTGTCTTCCATCACCCACATCCAGACCCAATTCAACATGGGCTTTAGCTTCAGTGCTGCCATCAGTAGCCACAGAGCCAGCTTCTCACTGTTGACATTCAGAACTTTTGGGGGACAGAATCTGACTGGTCTGTCTCAGATCAGGTGCTGACTTTTCCATCTGTCTGTGATCAAGGTAAGGGCAGTCCCATGAGCTTCCTGGTGCTGTCACGCTAATTCCCCTCCTTTTCACAGGGTTGTTTGTGGAAAGAGCAAATAATTTTAAAGAAGAGTGTGTAACCTGGGAAGGTACCCCAAAATGGGCTATTCTAATAATATACCCTGATACATGACATTCTCTCAAATCATTACCAGATGCGTCTGTGTCTAATAACATGCTCACAACTGTCCTTTTCAATCAAACCACACTAAAGCATGGTGTTATATTCTAGGTACCATCTCAAGGGTTGACAGACACAAATATCAATTTAAATACAGAATGCAATGAACATGAAGTAGAATAGTACAATAGCAATATAGCAAAGGGATGGCCAAGTCTGGGGCCAAGGAGAAATGTTTATTTATATGGAATCTAGAAAGTGGTACTGATGGGTGGTACTGAATCTCTTTTGCAGGGCAGCAAGATGCAGACATAGAGAACAGATCTGTGGATAGAGTGGGATGAAGAAGACAGTGGGGTCAACTGAAAGAGTAGCATTAACATATATATTAATACTATCATGCAGAAAATAAATAGCTATTGGAAAGCTGCTATATAACACAAGAAGCCCAGCCTGGTGCTCTGTGATGACCTGGCGGGTGGGGGTGGGGAGGCTCAAGAGGGAAGGGATATGTGTATAGTTAGGGCTGATTCACAGGCCAAGTGGCAGAAACCAATACAATATTGTAAAGCAATTATCCTCCAATTTTAATAGGCAGTGGGCAGGGCGGGGGGTAGGCAGCTGCTTTTCACCTCTTGCTGATAATTATCATGCCGGACTGTGGGTTTTGTTTTCCCATATTTTCTTATTAAAAGTTTTAAGAAATGTAGATGAGGATTTAAAATTATAAAATGCCTCAACTTTAAAATACTGGAAAACAACAAACCGATTTCAAAGGGCAGTTTTTAAATAATTATCTTTGATGACTTGCACCATCCCCAGGACTTGGTTTGCATGCCCCCCATAAAAGACCCAATTCAACATGGGCTTTAGCTTCAGTGCTGCCATCAGTAGCCACAGAGCCAGCTTCTCACTGTTGACATTCAGAACTTTTGGGGGACAGAATCTGACTGGTCTGTCTCAGATCAGGTGCTGACTTTTCCATCTGTCTGTGATCAAGGTAAGGGCAGTCCCATGAGCTTCCTGGTGCTGTCACGCTAATTCCCCTCCTTTTCACAGGGTTGTTTGTGGAAAGAGCAAATAATTTTAAAGAAGAGTGTGTAACCTGGGAAGGTACCCCAAAATGGGCTATTCTAATAATATACCCTGATACATGACATTCTCTCAAATCATTACCAGATGCGTCTGTGTCTAATAACATGCTCACAACTGTCCTTTTCAATCAAACCACACTAAAGCATGGTGTTATATTCTAGGTACCATCTCAAGGGTTGACAGACACAAATATCAATTTAAATACAGAATGCAATGAACATGAAGTAGAATAGTACAATAGCAATATAGCAAAGGGATGGCCAAGTCTGGGGCCAAGGAGAAATGTTTATTTATATGGAATCTAGAAAGTGGTACTGATGGGTGGTACTGAATCTCTTTTGCAGGGCAGCAAGATGCAGACATAGAGAACAGATCTGTGGATAGAGTGGGATGAAGAAGACAGTGGGGTCAACTGAAAGAGTAGCATTAACATATATATTAATACTATCATGCAGAAAATAAATAGCTATTGGAAAGCTGCTATATAACACAAGAAGCCCAGCCTGGTGCTCTGTGATGACCTGGCGGGTGGGGGTGGGGAGGCTCAAGAGGGAAGGGATATGTGTATAGTTAGGGCTGATTCACAGGCCAAGTGGCAGAAACCAATACAATATTGTAAAGCAATTATCCTCCAATTTTAATAGGCAGTGGGCAGGGCGGGGGGTAGGCAGCTGCTTTTCACCTCTTGCTGATAATTATCATGCCGGACTGTGGGTTTTGTTTTCCCATATTTTCTTATTAAAAGTTTTAAGAAATGTAGATGAGGATTTAAAATTATAAAATGCCTCAACTTTAAAATACTGGAAAACAACAACAAAAAGCTCCTGACCACTGCTGCAAAGGGCAGTCTAAATAAATCTGCAAGTGAAATACAGTCTATAGGCTCTCTGTGTGACATCTTCACTTAAAATCCTACACTGGAAAAGTAAGAAAAGCATTTGAAAAATCCCTCAATAGGATAATTTTCTATTATTTTACTACTATTGTTTCAGACACCATCCCAAGTATTTCAAATGTGGAAGCTCATTTTATCTTGACAAGAACCCTAAGACAAAGGTATTTTGTTACCCTTTTTTACATTAGAGAGAAAGGAGGATGAGAAAAGTAGGTTAATTTGTTCAGGGCCACCTATTTAGGTGACCTTCCTTATTTTGTTAGGCAAATTTGTTGTATGATGAAGCAGGAATCTGAGCCAAGGTTATCCCATTCAAAAGCTGGTGCTTGATATGAAATTCCTTAGGTTTTACTAAATCATGTTGATGATGCTTCCCTCTCTAAGAATTCAGAATTTTCTTTGGCACCATGTGGATGCTCACAGGATCCTCAAGTTCTTTTCTGATTCAGAGCAGCCATGTCCGTCACTGAACCCTCTGTAGAATAAGCTGCTCTCAGTGCCAACCCCAGTCTGAAGGATCCCCTAGAATCTCTCTCATGAGGAAGTCTCCCCAAGAGATTCTGAGCCTTGGTGATGTCGAAACTTTCCAAGCCATGTTATAACTCCTACAAAATCAGTGTCTTCGTTTATTCCATTCAAATGGTAGGGGATGGCTGGGGAAGGAGAAGAGTGTCTGTGAAAGAGTGGCGGTGGGGATCATGATGTGAAACAGGAAGTGATTCATATGCACGATGATTCAGACAGAAGCTGAACTTAGAAAATCCTTTAGAATTTGGTTTCAGTCTCAAGTGGCAGAAACCAATACAATATTGTAAAGCAATTATCCTCCAATTTTAATAGGCAGTGGGCAGGGCGGGGTAGGCAGCTGCTTTTCACCTCTTGCTGATAATTATCATGCCGGACTGTGGGTTTTGTTTTCCCATATTTTCTTATTAAAAGTTTTAAGAAATGTAGATGAGGATTTAAAATTATAAAATGCCTCAACTTTAAAATACTGGAAAACAACAACAAAAAGCTCCTGACCACTGCTGCAAAGGGCAGTCTAAATAAATCTGCAAGTGAAATACAGTCTATAGGCTCTCTGTGTGACATCTTCACTTAAAATCCTACACTGGAAAAGTAAGAAAAGCATTTGAAAAATCCCTCAATAGGATAATTTTCTATTATTTTACTACTATTGTTTCAGACACCATCCCAAGTATTTCAAATGTGGAAGCTCATTTTATCTTGACAAGAACCCTAAGACAAAGGTATTTTGTTACCCTTTTTTACATTAGAGAGAAAGGAGGATGAGAAAAGTAGGTTAATTTGTTCAGGGCCACCTATTTAGGTGACCTTCCTTATTTTGTTAGGCAAATTTGTTGTATGATGAAGCAGGAATCTGAGCCAAGGTTATCCCATTCAAAAGCTGGTGCTTGATATGAAATTCCTTAGGTTTTACTAAATCATGTTGATGATGCTTCCCTCTCTAAGAATTCAGAATTTTCTTTGGCACCATGTGGATGCTCACAGGATCCTCAAGTTCTTTTCTGATTCAGAGCAGCCATGTCCGTCACTGAACCCTCTGTAGAATAAGCTGCTCTCAGTGCCAACCCCAGTCTGAAGGATCCCCTAGAATCTCTCTCATGAGGAAGTCTCCCCAAGAGATTCTGAGCCTTGGTGATGTCGAAACTTTCCAAGCCATGTTATAACTCCTACAAAATCAGTGTCTTCGTTTATTCCATTCAAATGGTAGGGGATGGCTGGGGAAGGAGAAGAGTGTCTGTGAAAGAGTGGCGGTGGGGATCATGATGTGAAACAGGAAGTGATTCATATGCACATTTATGTATGATTCAGACAGAAGCTGACAGATGCTTAGAAAATCCTTTAGAATTTGGACACAATTTTACAGTCTCATGGATATTTGATTAAAAATTGAAAGCTTGGCACAGGAGAGACCCAAGATATGTATGAACAGGAAAGTATAGGAAGGTTCAGAAGACCTACCCTTCCCAGAACTAGTTCATCTATGCTTCACCCGATTCAGGGAAGCTGGCTCCAATTCTGCTTCTGATGTAGCCCATCTGTAATTAAATCACTGCCCTGGCTCTCTCTGTTGCTAAAAAGAACTGGGTTCTAAAATAGATCTCCTGTTTAGCAAATTCTTGTGGGTCTGGGCTTCTCATCAAATTCTGATAAGCTTTTTGGCACCTAACTCTCCTCTCCCCTCTATTTATTAAATACAGAGCTGATTCCTTGAACTCCTTGGTGTAGCCCAGGGACTGGGCCACTCAAGGGAGCCAAAACACATTCTTGAGCTGTCCAAACCAGATAGGGATGGGTTCTGCCTTTCCGTTGGGCAGGTGTATAAACTGAGACTCAGGACAAGGACGTGACTGGCACATTTGCAGCAGTGAAGAGAAACTCCAGTCTTGAGTCAACTCAGTGCTCTTTCCTATTTTTCTTATTGCCTCATTTGTAAATAAGGGAGCAAAGACATACTGCAACAGGACCCTTTATCAACACTCTTTTGTTTTTCTTTATTCCAGCAATACTTAAGACTTGCAGGGAGGGTACTTACTATGTGCCTGACTAAGACCATTACAAATGCTACTATTATTTTATTCAATCTTCTCAAAAAAAAAAATGCCCATTGTGCAGGTGAAAAATTTGAAGACCAGCATGGCTTAGTCACACTTCTAAAGACAGAGCCACGATTTGACCCTAAGTCTCTTTAATGCTTCAGCTGGCCTCTCAGCCATATGTCAAGCCAAAAAATCACATCTAATCTTTCTGCTCAGAGTATCTCGGAAACTTGCTGTAAGAGCATCATTCCGCCCAACCAGCAGAGTTAGCATCTCCTGAGAGCTTGTAAGAACTGCAACAACTCAAGACCCCACTCCAGGCATACTGAATCAGGATCCACATGTTCATAAGCTGCCCAGAAAAGGCACAGCTGACACACTGCAGTTTGAGAAGTGCTGGACTAGTGGGTTCTTCCTCAGAGAAATACAGCATTACAGAAAGGCTCTTCAAGAGTATTTGGTCAAATATCCTGATTTCCTGGAAAAAGGAACTAGGGCTTAAAGAGTGACTCTCTGGGCCCACCTTCTAGATGGTTAAATGGTAGTTGATTCATTTTCTACAACTGTAATACCAAGTGAATGATAGAGATTGGGGCATTTTCTCTCTAAATATATTTTTTAATAATATTATTTTACTTTTTTACAGAGTTTTGTTGTTTACTGCCACAGATCAACCTGAATCCGATTTTCTCTATATACTTTTTGGGCCTCACCACATCCACCCACACCCCAACTACTAGGTAAGAGACAGAGTGCTATAGTTAATCATCTCTAAACCACTCTCACCAAAGAGACTAACAGAACTGTATGTAGTTCAGTCAATGCCAGACTCCGTTTCTTATAGTCTTATTAAATTCAGACTCAGCTATGAAGATTAAAAAAAAAAAACTATATTCAGAGACTTGATATTTTTCCTCTTGTTAAATTGAGCTGTGGGAGGTATCATATGCTGAACTAGTACATTTCAAAAGACAAAAACCCTAATGGTTTAAGGAGTGTTTTTCTCCATTAACATGTTGCTAAGCAACATTTTTACAATATCAGCAGCTCTATAACTGCAAGTTGAATGAAAGTCTGGAAATGTAGAAAGAATCAGAGAAGCAAAGACAGACTTTATTGCCCCTGTTAGCCTTTGGATACTTCCTTTGTTATTGAAATTGGAGTGATCTCAAATATGTTAAAACAGAGATAATGGAACACTTTCTCTCAGTTCAGTTAATAATAAACATGTGCTACTCATGAGGGTTACGCCCTATTTTTAACAATGCAATTTTTGTTAATTTTTATATGATGAAAAATTTCAAACATGCACAAAAATAGCCAGAATAGTATCATGAACTCTCATATATCCATCAATCAGCTTTAACAATTTTCAACCTATGGCTCATCTTGTTTCATCTATTTTCCCTCCTATTTTCCCCTCATTTGAATCAAATTCCACACATATTTTATCCATAAATATTGCAGTGTTGAACTTGGTAGGGTAAGGGCTTTTTTATTTTTTAACAAAAGTGCACTATCATTCTCTCTCCTCAGTCAAAAGTTAATAATCATTGTTCTTTAATGTTAACAAATATCATCCATGATCCAGTTTCCAATTTTGTCCAATTTGGTTTTTTTTTTTTTTACCATTTCAGTGATGATCCAAATAAAGTCTATATATTGATTAGTTGATATGTGCCTTAAATTTGTTTTAATATATAAATTCCTCTCCATCTCTTATTTTCTTTCAATACATTTAGTAAAGAAACTAGATTATTTATCCTGTAGATGTTCCTGAACTATAGGTTGTATGCTTATATCCCTGGGCTGTTTGTAAACTATTTAGATCTAAAGTTGTGATTTCTTTTTTTGGAAGGACTAACTCACATTATATTGTTGAATCAGGAGGCATATGAGGTCTGATTGCCTTTTTGTGATGTTAGCAGAACTTTAAGACATGCACCATGATCTGTTAATTCATTACAAACTGCAAAATGATGATATTAATTTATTAGTTGTAGTACTTTTATAATGAGAAACTTGCCCTCACCATGTATGTGTGTACCAAGCAATATGGTCATATAGAAAACATATAGAAAAACAGGATAAATGCTTGATCCTTTCTTTCCATTTATTAGTTTTCAAAATACCTTGTTACTTTACTAGCATTCATCCATGGTAACAAGTTAGAATTTCTTTTGGCATCATCATAGATGATGTATTTTGAATGGCTCTGTATTTTGCAGCTACTATTTTTGTCAAAATCCAGAAATTGGAGTGATCTCAAATATGTTAAAACAGAGATAATGGAACACTTTCTCTCAGTTCAGTTAATAATAAACATGTGCTACTCATGAGGGTTACGCCCTATTTTTAACAATGCAATTTTTGTTAATTTTTATATGATGAAAAATTTCAAACATGCACAAAAATAGCCAGAATAGTATCATGAACTCTCATATATCCATCAATCAGCTTTAACAATTTTCAACCTATGGCTCATCTTGTTTCATCTATTTTCCCTCCTATTTTCCCCTCATTTGAATCAAATTCCACACATATTTTATCCATAAATATTGCAGTGTTGAACTTGGTAGGGTAAGGGCTTTTTTATTTTTTAACAAAAGTGCACTATCATTCTCTCTCCTCAGTCAAAAGTTAATAATCATTGTTCTTTAATGTTAACAAATATCATCCATGATCCAGTTTCCAATTTTGTCCAATTTGGTTTTTTTTTTTTTTACCATTTCAGTGATGATCCAAATAAAGTCTATATATTGATTAGTTGATATGTGCCTTAAATTTGTTTTAATATATAAATTCCTCTCCATCTCTTATTTTCTTTCAATACATTTAGTAAAGAAACTAGATTATTTATCCTGTAGATGTTCCTGAACTATAGGTTGTATGCTTATATCCCTGGGCTGTTTGTAAACTATTTAGATCTAAAGTTGTGATTTCTTTTTTTGGAAGGACTAACTCACATTATATTGTTGAATCAGGAGGCATATGAGGTCTGATTGCCTTTTTGTGATGTTAGCAGAACTTTAAGACATGCACCATGATCTGTTAATTCATTACAAACTGCAAAATGATGATATTAATTTATTAGTTGTAGTACTTTTATAATGAGAAACTTGCCCTCACCATGTATGTGTGTACCAAGCAATATGGTCATATAGAAAACATATAGAAAAACAGGATAAATGCTTGATCCTTTCTTTCCATTTATTAGTTTTCAAAATACCTTGTTACTTTACTAGCATTCATCCATGGTAACAAGTTAGAATTTCTTTTGGCATCATCATAGATGATGTATTTTGAATGGCTCTGTATTTTGCAGCTACTATCTTTGTTGATGTTCAAATGGCCAGAGAGAGCATCTCCAAGTTAGCTTAGGTCCTTTTTCAGTGTTAGGGGTGGGGAGTGGGATACTGGGCATGATGCTTTCTTTGGGTGAATCTTTTAACCAGTGTATCTTTTTCTCCTATGCCAGTCTAATTCTTATTTAAACTGCGTGTCTTTAATAAGGCCAATTTTGATAAGTTATATTCTTTAAAATCGTGTAGTTCATTCAGGTTTTCAAATTTAAATGCATAGTTATAAGAAATAGTCTCTTATGACTTTAAATTTCCTCTGTTTTGAAGATTATTTCTTCCTTGTCATTTCTAATTTTACATAGGCATGTGTTCTTTTTTCTGTTTATGTTAGCTAGGAGCTTGTCTATATTTATTTTTGCTTTCAAAGAACCAGCTTTTGGACTTATTAATTCTACTCATTCTCTGTTTTCTAACTAAATTCTGCTTTTATTAATTTCCTCTGGTCTCTTTTGCTTTACTGTGGCTTTCTTTTCTAGCATTTGATTTTTGTTTTTAATTTGTTTACATTCACAGTTTGATTTTTAGTGTTAGAAATATTTAATGTTCTGAAATTTTCCTAGTAACTACTTTAGCTGTATACTGTAGATTCTGTTGTGTGTGTCTGCGTGTGTGTCTGTGTAGTCATCTTGTTAATTTTTAAGAATTACAGTGGGGCTTCCCCTGGTGGTCCAGTGGGTAAGGACACCGCCTTGCAGTGCAAGGGGCGCCGGTTCGATCCCTGGCCTGGGAAGATCCCACGTGCTGCGGAGCGGCTGGACCGATGTGTTCAATTACCGAGCTGGAGCTCTGGAGCGCATGCGCCCAGAGCTGGCGCTCTGCAACCACAGACGCCACCGTGATGGGAGGCCCACAGGAGCCAAAGAACAAAGACAGATGAAAATAAAGAAATGAAAGACCAATAGAAGTGGCCTGCCCGTTCCCCTCCCTCCCCAACCCGACCCCGCCCAAAAATAAATAAATAAATAAATCTTAAAAAAAAAAAAAAAAGAATTACAGTGACCCAAGAGTTTTTTAGTAGTGAGATTTTTTAAAAAAATTTCCTTTCAGTTCCAGGCAAAGGGCCTTAATGATTTTGATTTCATTGTGCTTTGTTTTAGTGTATAACCACCAGAAAATATTCTTAGTATTATTTGCATTATGTGGAATTAATTCTTTCTTTTTGGTCTATGATATGATCAATTCTTGTAGACAATGCCTGTACACCTGAAAAGAAAGTACTCTATTATCTGGGCTTACAGTTTGATGTTGGCAAGATCTATTTTATTGGTTATGTTATTTAAGTCTTCTAAATTTCAACTCACTTTTAGGTCATGTGATTTGTCATAGTGGTAAAGAACCCACCTGCAATGCAGGAGACATAAGAGATGCAGGTTCCATTCCTGGGTTGGGAAGATCCTCTGAAGGAAGGCATGGCAAACCCCGCTAGTATTCTTGCCTAGAGAATCCCACGGACAGAGGAGCCTGGTAGGCTATAGTCCATGGGATCACAAAGAGTCAAACACTACTGAAGTGACTTAGCATGCAGCATGCAAGAAAAATGTATAAACATTTCCTTATAATTGTTGTTTCTATGTCAATTTATCTTTGCATTTTTGTTTCTGTTTTATGAAAATATTGTGTTAATGAGTATATAAATATTAATAACTGACACGTTCATTGTAAAGCAGAGCCTCTATCAAGTTTTTCTCCTGTCCCTGTTAATGCCTTTTCTTTATATATTGCCTCCTTATGGTAACAATAACAATTCCCCTGGTGGCTCAGATGGGAGAGAATCCACCTGCAATGCAGGAGACCTGGTTCTATCACTGGATCAGGAAGATACCCCAGAGAAGGGAATAGCAACCCACCCCAGGACTTTTGCCTAGAGAATTCTATGAACAGAAGAGCCTGGTGGGCTATAGTCTACAGGTTTGCAAAGAGATGGACATGACAGAGCAACTAACAGATGAGTGGAAACAATACCATAACTTCCCCTTTATATTTCCATTTCTCTGGTCCATACTTGCCTTCCCCTTGGATTTCATTATTTTAGTTATTTACATTGCATACAGCAGCATTTTACTTTGCTAACCAGTCAGAAAAAACTTTTTATCTCTCTTAAAACCATTGCTTTTACTATCGGGAACTTTGTCATTGAAGTAATGTCTCTGCTTTTTGATGGAGTGTCTGTGTTTGTCACACACACACACACATGCGCGCGCGCGCGCACACACACACACACACACACATGCACACACACACACACACAAACTGGAAAATTCTGAAAGTGATAGAAATACCAGGCCACCTTATCTGCTGAAAAACCTGTATGCAGGTCAAGAAGCAACAGCTAGAACTGGACATGGAACAACAAACTGGTTCGAAATTGGGAAAGGAATACGTCAAGGCTGTATATTGTCACCCTGCTTATTTAACATAATCAGAATACATCAATATCAATAGTACATCAATATCAATTGAGAAATATCAATAACCTCAGATATGGAGACGACACCACCATTATGGCAAAAAGTGAAGAGGAATTAAAGAGCCTCTTGATGAAGGTGAAAGAGGAGAGTGAAAAACCTTGCTTACACCTCAACATTCAAAAATCTAGGATCATGACATCCAGTCCTATCACTTCATGGCAAGCAGATGGGGAAATAACAGAAACTGTGACAGACTTTATTTTCTTGGGCTCCAAAATCACTGCAGACAGGAAGTGCAGCCATGAAATTAAAAGATGCTTGCTCCTTGGAAGAAAAGCTATGACAAACCTAGACATCATATTAAAATAAGAGACCTTTTAAAAGGAAGAGACAAGGGTGCATACAGTCAAAGCTATGACTTTTCCAGTAGTCATGTGTGGATGTAAGAGTTGGACTATAAAGAAGGCCGAGCACCAAAGAATTGATGCTTTTGAACTGTGGTGCTGGAGATTGACTCTTGGGCAGTCAATCCTACATGAAATCCACCCTGAATATTCATTGGAAGGACTGATGTTGAAGGTGATGCTCCAACATTTTGGCCACCTAATGCAAGGAGCCAACTCAATGGAAAAGACCCTGCTGCTGGGAAAGACAGAAAGCAGGAGGAGAGGTGAACAAATGAGGGCAAGATGGTTGGATGGCATCACCTACACATTGGACATGAGTTTGAGCAAACTCCAGGTGATGGTGAAGGACAGGGAAGCCTAGTGTGCTACAGTTCATGGGGTTGAAAAAGGTGGACACAACTGAGAGAATCAGCAACCTACCTTACCATCAATGCCTTGTGCTCACACTTGGAGTATGCAAAGAGTCCTTAGATGTCTACTGTTCCTCTTAAATTAATCCACCATGGTTTCTTGTGATATTAGAATTCTTCTATTCTCAGTTTTATTCAACACCCCATTACATCTTTATGCTTCCTCTTACACAGATACAAATATGGCACACACATAGGTGGTTGTTTGTTTCCAGCTTTCCAAACTGTGTGTTTATTATAGATATTATTGATAAATGTTGTCTTCCTCAGCTAGTTCTCTGTTTTTACAGAAAAATTTGAAGAAATTCCTGAAAATATACCATCATATTTTTTTCAGTAAAATTTTAAATCATCTAGCAATACAGCATTGGATAATTCATCATGTTGGCAATAAATCCTCATGTACAATCTTAGCTCTGTGAAAGACCTCAGAATCAGAATTCATGTTATCCCTCCATATTTTATCTTCCTACAAATGTCTTTTTATACTTAATGATTTGCCAGCCTTCTGGGAAACTCATTCTATTGGCAAAGGTCTGGATTGAATAAAAGACTCTTTTAGGCTGTAATTAAATTTAGGGCCTTATTCTACATTCTAGGATAACTGTAGCCATACTTTCCTGGTTAGGTCATATGAGGGAAGCACATTAAGAATAAAAACACAACATATGTCTTCAACATAATATCATAACTTTGGAATTATTTATCATGTACCCTTCTCATATTGGTTTCTTTCACTTAGCAATATGCGTTTAAGAATACCAGCCACTACAAAAAATAATTTGGAGATTCCTTAAAAACTGAAAGTCATCATATGACAGGGTCTCACAGAATTAGCCATGATTTGGTGACTCAACAACAATGAAAACCACATGACTCTTGGGAAGGAGGTGATGAACTCCAACATTTTGGCCACCTAATGCAAGGAGCCAACTCAATGGAAAAGACCCTGCTGCTGGGAAAGACAGAAAGCAGGAGGAGAGGTGAACAAATGAGGGCAAGATGGTTGGATGGCATCACCTACACATTGGACATGAGTTTGAGCAAACTCCAGGTGATGGTGAAGGACAGGGAAGCCTAGTGTGCTACAGTTCATGGGGTTGAAAAAGGTGGACACAACTGAGAGAATCAGCAACCTACCTTACCATCAATGCCTTGTGCTCACACTTGGAGTATGCAAAGAGTCCTTAGATGTCTACTGTTCCTCTTAAATTAATCCACCATGGTTTCTTGTGATATTAGAATTCTTCTATTCTCAGTTTTATTCAACACCCCATTACATCTTTATGCTTCCTCTTACACAGATACAAATATGGCACACACATAGGTGGTTGTTTGTTTCCAGCTTTCCAAACTGTGTGTTTATTATAGATATTATTGATAAATGTTGTCTTCCTCAGCTAGTTCTCTGTTTTTACAGAAAAATTTGAAGAAATTCCTGAAAATATACCATCATATTTTTTTCAGTAAAATTTTAAATCATCTAGCAATACAGCATTGGATAATTCATCATGTTGGCAATAAATCCTCATGTACAATCTTAGCTCTGTGAAAGACCTCAGAATCAGAATTCATGTTATCCCTCCATATTTTATCTTCCTACAAATGTCTTTTTATACTTAATGATTTGCCAGCCTTCTGGGAAACTCATTCTATTGGCAAAGGTCTGGATTGAATAAAAGACTCTTTTAGGCTGTAATTAAATTTAGGGCCTTATTCTACATTCTAGGATAACTGTAGCCATACTTTCCTGGTTAGGTCATATGAGGGAAGCACATTAAGAATAAAAACACAACATATGTCTTCAACATAATATCATAACTTTGGAATTATTTATCATGTACCCTTCTCATATTGGTTTCTTTCACTTAGCAATATGCGTTTAAGAATACCAGCCACTACAAAAAATAATTTGGAGATTCCTTAAAAACTGAAAGTCATCATATGACGGGGTCTCACAGAATTAGCCATGATTTGGTGACTCAACAACAATGAAAACCACATGATCAGCAGTTGCCTGGGGTGGCAGAGATGGGGCAATAAATAGTTTGAGTCTAGAGAATTATCAGGACAGTGAAATAATCTACATAATCCCATAATGATGTGTGCTTGTCATTAGGCATTTGTCCAAACTCATAGAATGAACCATATGGTAAACTATGGTCTTTGAAAAAATAAGGATAAAAAAACAGCAATAAAGAGTATAACACAAATGAAAGAATTCAATTCTCATGTGTATTAATTAGTATTATAACTTTATGGTAATATCTGAAGGCTAACTACTATTAGAGTCATTTTAAATATAGGATAATAATTCACAAGACAAAAAGTATTGAGCACTTATAATCTGTTATACTGTACTAAGTGTTTTACATATTTTAACAGATTTGTGCCACACAATGTTCTTTGGGGCATTCAAGTGCTTATTGTTCTATTTATATAGAAATTGAGGCACAGAGAATTTAAACAACTTAACCAAGATCATACAGTAGATATGAGTAGAGCCAGAATTCAAACCCAAGAAATCTTATCCCAAACTTCATTATCTTAACTATTATGTAATTATTTTTGCTGGGAAGGTATCTTTTTAAAGGCAAGCAGTCTCTTCTGCTTATCCCAACACATTAGCTATAGACAAGTCATTAAAATTCCCATGTTTCCCAGGCTTCCGTTCTTTGACTATAATATAAATACTACTCTATTAGTTCCTGTAAGTCAGGGATCAGAGGAAATGTTCTAAGTGTGTGGAAAGTTATTATCGTCTAATAGTTATTGTATTTACTTCAAAAAGTATTGTTTCTACAAAGTGAATGGCTTCTGAGGGTTTCTTATCCTTCAGAAGTTTTTGTTCATTATTCCATAACCTCTTCAGCTACTAATCCCTTTATACTGCTTCAACTGTTGCCAGCAACAATCAGCTGAAACTTTACTATATATGTGTGAACCCATAAATTCTTTAGATGAAACATCCCATTTAATCTCTGTAATAACACATTACAGTAATAGTAATACTACTATCCCAGTTTTACAACAAAGAAACTGAATTCACAGATGGTTTAAGATTCACCCCATATCATTCTCCTAGTAAGTTGTTAGAACCTTACTCTGTTGGGTTCCATAATCATACCTGAGTGCTTGCATTAACTGGCATTAAGTGGTGGTGGGTATTTGTGGTGACACAGCATTAGCCATGTTTTCAGATGAAAACACTGGCCCATGCAACTAATGCCATTCACCTAGAGTCAGAAAGCACTATGTGTGGAAGTAGACGCATTTTGATTTTAGAGGCTAACTATAAATTTGCCTCACTTCCTAGGTGGCTCAGTGGTAAAGAATTCATCTACCAATGCAGGAAACACAGGTTCCATCCCTGGGTCAGGAAGATCCCCTAGAGAAGGAAATAGCAACACACTCTAGTATTCTTTTTTTTTTTTTTTTCAATAATTGAGAAAGATGCATTAAAATAGTCACAAAAGGGCTTCCCTGGTGGTCCAGTGGGTAGGGACACTGCCTTGCATTGCAGCAGGTGCCAGTTCAATTCCTGGCCTGGGAAGATCCCACATGCCGCAGAGCGGCTGGACTGATGTGTCCAACTACCAAGCGAGCGCTCTGGAGCACATGCGCCCAGAGCCGGTGCTCTGCAGTGAGGGAGGCCAATGCGATGGGAGGCCCACACAGGCCAAAAGAACAAAGATGGATGAAAGATACATGAAAGACCAATAGAAGTTTTGGCAATAGAAGTTGCCAAAAAAAAAATTTTTTTTTTTAAAAGTCACAAAAGTACAACAATTGAACATAAAAAAATTAAGGAACATGATGCATTTTTTATCTGGCTGAATACAATTTCATTGAAAAACTACAGAAAGTTTGAAATTTCAATGTCAAGTAATCCCTTGTAGGCACTCACATAGGAAAAGCATAGTTTTAAGAGGCCTCATTCTGGCAACCATCAGACACGAAGAGGACAGCCCTGCTGTGTGGAAGCAGCCCCACTGCTGCATCTGTGTCCAGAAACAAGGATATTTGGACACAGGAGAAAGGGCCAAAAGGTTCAGAGGAGGTCGTGTGAGGAGTTTCAGAAAAAAACCGAACCCTGCGGTGCTCAAGTATGAGCAACTTCTCTCAGATGTCACTCCAGTATTCTTGTCTGGGAAATCCCATGGACAGAGGAGACTGGAGGGTTACAATCTGTGGGGATACAAAAGTGTCAGATACTACTTAGCAACTAAACAGCAACAGCATAATTTTACCTGCCATAGAGTACAATAGTTCAATAAACACTCATTTAAAGAACATTAAAAGGTATTTTTTTAGGTTAATAAAAAAATACCCTACAAGCAAGATATCAAATAAATATGTGCACTTTCACCCTTATTGCATGATTATTCACAGTTGCCAAGATACAGAAACAATTTAAGTGCCTATCAACAGATGAATGGATAAAGATGTGTATGCCCTTACACACACACACACACACAAATGTACATACACTTAAACATATGCATGCTGTTGCTTAGCCACTTTAGTGGTGTCCAACTTTGTGTGACCACATGGACTACAGCCCACCAGGTTCCTCCATCCATGGACTTCTCTGGGCAAGAATACTGGAGTGGGTTGCCATACCCTCTTCTAGCATGAT
Organism: Tragulus kanchil; assembly: GCA_022376925.1. Lineage (NCBI taxonomy): Eukaryota > Metazoa > Chordata > Mammalia > Artiodactyla > Tragulidae > Tragulus > Tragulus kanchil. The sequence goes on from JAIOJX010000004.1 coordinate 7,985,062, forward strand.
CTTTCTAACCCAGGGATAGACCTTGGGTCTCCTGCATTACAGGCAGATTCCCCACCACCAAGCCATCAGGGAAGCCTCATATATACTTGAGACCCCATGGACTGTAGCTCACCAGGCTTCTCCATGGAATTTTCCAGGAAAGAATGGTGGAATGGGCTACCATTTCATTCTCCAAAACATATGCATATATATCTGTATATACACACATGTAGTATATACCTATGTATGCATGTATATATATTAATATAGACCTATTACTCAGCCATGGGAAAGTAGGACATTCTGCCATTTATAGAAACACAGTGAACCCTGAGCACATCAGGGTTAAGTGAAAAGTCAGACAGAGATAGGCAAGTACTGTATTGTGTTGTAGTTGTTTAGTCGCTTAAGTCACATCCGACTCCTTGCAGCCCCATGGACTACAGCCTGCCAGGCTCCTCTGTCCATAGGATTTCCCAGGCAAGAATATCAGAGTGGGTTGTCATCTACTTCTTCAAGGGATCTTCCTTATACAGGGAGCAAATCCACATCTCCTGCATTCCAGGCATATTCTCTATTGTTGAGCCATAAGAGAAGCCCAAAATTACTGTATGATATTAATTATATGTGGAATCTAGAAAAGTCAAACTTATAATAACAGAGAGTAAAATGGTGGTTACCAGGGATTGAGGAGTGGGAGGGATAGCACAGGTATTTTCTAATAGTATAAACTCACAATGAGTAGTAAATAAGCCCTAAGATCTAATGCACAATATAATGAATATAGATAACAATATTATATTGTAATCATCAAACTTACTAAAAGAGAAAAAATGAATGATTCCAACCATGAAAAAGAAAAGTCACTGAGGTAATATGATCAAGGCACTATCACTAAAACAGCTATTATAATTTACATGCATCAAATTAACATGTTATATGCCTTAGATTTATATACTGTTTTATGTCAAACATATTTCAATAAGATTTTTAAAAATACCCTTATTGATTATAGGATTTTATCAATATTTTGCTGCCCTCTCCTCATATCCAGTGTCAGTTTGTTTATTCAAAGGATTTCAAAGTCAAAGGTTTTATGGTCAGGTGCTCGCTTTGGCAGTACATATACTGAAGAGAGAAATCAAAGATGCCATAAACAGATGGAGAGATATTCCACATTCCTGGGCTGGAAAAATCGATATTGTAAAAATGGCTATACTACCAAATGTAATCTACAGATTCAGTATGATCCCTATCAAATTACCAATGTCATTTTTCACAGAACTAAAACAAAAAATATCACAATTCATATGGAAACACAAAAGACCCCAGATAGTCAAAGAAATCTTGAGAAAGAAAAATGGAGCTGGAGGAATCAAACTTCTTGACTTCAAACTATACAACAAAGCAACAGTCATCAAGACTGTATAGTACTGGCCCCAAAACAGAAGTACAGACCAATGAAACAAGATAGAGAGCCCAGAGATAAACCCATGCACCTATGGGTATCTTATTTTTGACAAAGGAAGCAATAAAATACAATAGGGCAAAGACAGCCTTTTCAGTAAGTGGTGCTGGGAAATCTGGACAGCTACATGTAAAGGAATGAAGTTGGAACACTTCCTAACACTATACACAAAGATAAACTCAAAATGAATTAAAGACCTAACTGTAAGACCAGAAACTATAAAAATCTTAGAGGAAAACAGGCATAACACTCAAGGACATAAAGCAAGATCTTCCATGACCTGCCTCCTAAAGTAATGGAGAAAAAATTAAATAAATAAACAAGTGGGACCTAATTAAACTTAAAAGCTTTTGCACAACAAAAGAAACTATAAACAAAGTGAAAAGACAGCCCTCAGAATGGGAGAAAATAATAGCAAATGAAACAATGGACAAAGGATTAATTTCAAAAATATACAAGCAGCTCATACAACTCAATACCAAAAAAAAAAAAAAAAAAACCCAACCTAGTCAAAAAGTGGGAAAAAGACCTAAACAGACATTTCTCTAAAGAATAGTCACTAAAACAGCTTTTAAAATAATTTACATGCATCAAATTAACATGTTATATGCCTTAGATTTATATACTGTTTTATGTCAAACATATTTCAATAAGATTTTTAAAAATACCCTTATTGATTATAGGATTTTATCAATATTTTGCTGCCCTCTCCTCATATCCAGTGTCAGTTTGTTTATTCAAAGGATTTCAAAGTCAAAGGTTTTATGGTCAGGTGCTCGCTTTGGCAGTACATATACTGAAGAGAGAAATCAAAGATGCCATAAACAGATGGAGAGATATTCCACATTCCTGGGCTGGAAAAATCGATATTGTAAAAATGGCTATACTACCAAATGTAATCTACAGATTCAGTATGATCCCTATCAAATTACCAATGTCATTTTTCACAGAACTAAAACAAAAAATATCACAATTCATATGGAAACACAAAAGACCCCAGATAGTCAAAGAAATCTTGAGAAAGAAAAATGGAGCTGGAGGAATCAAACTTCTTGACTTCAAACTATACAACAAAGCAACAGTCATCAAGACTGTATAGTACTGGCCCCAAAACAGAAGTACAGACCAATGAAACAAGATAGAGAGCCCAGAGATAAACCCATGCACCTATGGGTATCTTATTTTTGACAAAGGAAGCAATAAAATACAATAGGGCAAAGACAGCCTTTTCAGTAAGTGGTGCTGGGAAATCTGGACAGCTACATGTAAAGGAATGAAGTTGGAACACTTCCTAACACTATACACAAAGATAAACTCAAAATGAATTAAAGACCTAACTGTAAGACCAGAAACTATAAAAATCTTAGAGGAAAACAGGCATAACACTCAAGGACATAAAGCAAGATCTTCCATGACCTGCCTCCTAAAGTAATGGAGAAAAAATTAAATAAATAAACAAGTGGGACCTAATTAAACTTAAAAGCTTTTGCACAACAAAAGAAACTATAAACAAAGTGAAAAGACAGCCCTCAGAATGGGAGAAAATAATAGCAAATGAAACAATGGACAAAGGATTAATTTCAAAAATATACAAGCAGCTCATACAACTCAATACCAAAAAAAAAAAAAAAAAAACCCAACCTAGTCAAAAAGTGGGAAAAAGACCTAAACAGACATTTCTCTAAAGAAGACATACAGATGGCCAACAAACACATGAAAAAATGTTCAACATCACTCAGAGAAATGCAAATGAAAACTACAATAAGATATCACCTCACACCAGTCAGAATGGCCATCATCAAAAAGTCTACAAACAATAATTGCTGGAGAGGGTGTGGAGAAAAGGGAACCCTCTTGCATTGTTGGTGGGAATGTAAACTTATACAACCACTATGGAAGGTGATATGGAGATTCCTTTAAAAACTAGATACAACCACCTTATGACCCAGTAATCCCTTAGGAAATCAAAATTGAAAAAGACGCACGTACCCCATTGTTCATTGCAGCATTATTTATAATTGCTACAACCTGAAAGCAACTTAGATGTCCATTGACAGATGAATGGATAAAGAAGTTGTGGTACATATATACAATGGAATATTACTCAGTCATAAAAAGAAATGCATCTGAATCAGTTCTAACGAGGTGGATGAACCTGAAGCCTATTCTACAGAGTAAAGTAAGTCAGAAAGAGAAAGAAAAATACTGTATACTAAGACATATATATGGAATATAGAAAGATGGTGCTTATGAATTTATTTTCAGGGCAGCAATGGAGAAAAAGACAGAGAGCAGACTTACGGACCTTGTAGGGAGGGAGGAGTGCATGAGATGTATGGAAAGAGTAACATGCAAACTTAGATTACCATATGTAAAGTAGATAACCAATGGGAATTTGCTGTAAGACTAAAAGAACTCAAACAGGGAACTCAAACTCTGGAACAATCTACAGGGGGGCATGGGGAGGGAGCCAGGAGGGAAGATGGAGAGAGAGGGAACATATGTATACCTATGGCTGATTCATGTTGATGGTTGGCAGAGAACACCAAAACTCTGTCAAGCTATTATCCTTCAATTAAAAACATAAAAAAGTTCCATTAAAAAATACAACCTGTTGATACAACTATAAATAATAAAATAACCAGCTATTAGTTCCTGTAAAGCAAAAATAAAATAAAATAAGGCTTTATGGTCAGAAGGAGAGCACAAATGAGTGAAATAGTATGAGTAAAGAATTCAAACCATCCCAAAAGGGGCAGTTACTATTTGGCTTGTGGATGAAGAATGTCACCTGGCTTATCAATAAACAGAGGATGATAGGGCCATCAAGTCATTGGCCACAGAAGCCTGAGGTTGAAGGAAAAAATACAATACTGGTCTATATAGTTAAGGTGCATGTTAAGAGTGGTTTCAATGAGCGCAGAGTCTTGCATCATACATAGAAATGTGCTAAACTGACTAACTCGAGATGTCTGGTTTTCTTTAATTAAGTCAACTTTTGATGTTCAGACTACTTAGCTTTGTTGTAAAACTTCTTTATATCCTCGCTCCTCCCCTACCTCTTTAGAGCAGCCCCTCAGAGCTGAGAGGCTGTCTTCTGGGCTCAAGTCCTCAGATATCTGCCAAGTGAAACATAATTTTCAACTTTTAGATTGTGTATTTGTTTGCAGTTCACAAACTATACTCTATTTTTGCAAAGTGCATCTTTAAACTCTGAACATATTTAAGTGGAAATTATACATAATCCTCAGTCTCATCAAATATCAACAATTTTCATTAGAATACAGAAAACCAGATTTGATTATTAAATCCTCTGATTTTAGATGACTGAACACTAAATCAAAAATATTTAAACTCTATGTTTTCTAACAAAAAATGCAATCCTGTGTTTTGCAAGGTCTTGGCACAATCTTTAAAGAAATATACTTGAGTGTCTTTACTCTAGAGAGAAGGATGAAAGCAGGGTGAGAAAAGTGATAGAAAACAAGGCTTTTATACTTTTATTGAAATGAAATTATATTCAATCCTGCACACTCTCAATTTTGTACCCAAGTTGAAATCAAACTGTGCTTCAAAACCTTCTCTTGTCAGATCCAGGCATGCCAGGTTTAGAAGAAAAAAAATCCTGGTACTGTGTGCCGGGCCATGTGCCAGTTAATTAGAATACAATGGGGAATAAACCAGGCAATATTCCTGCCTTAGTGAGTTCAGAATCTAGAGTGGCAAGCAGGCAAGCAAACAGAAATTACACTATGGTAAGGCTTTTCAAAGCAGTTCAGGATGCAAGACTCAGTCAAGCGGTATATAATTTGGACTTACCAAATAAAAGAAAGTTTTTTGAGAACAGTAGCATTGCAGGTGAGAATTTTAAAACAAGAGAATCATTAAGTATGGACTTAATAAGGAGTATTAGTTCCAAGCATACTCCAGGCATACTGCTAACTCATTTACTGTTTATAACATGCTATGAATAAGTTTGATGATGATGTGATGGTTGTGGTCACCTCCCTTTTCACAGATGAGGAACCATAAATGTGAGAAACACAGCTAGTAAGTGCCCAATTTGGGAATTAGTCAGATTTTATTCAAGTGTATCTGAATACAAAATTCAAGCACTTTCATAATAATTATAAGATTAATGTTCATTGAGCATTCGCCATGTGCCCATCATTTTTCTAAATGTTCTAGCATGGACTTATTTCTCACTACAATCTTTTAAGATACTGTTACTATTTCCATTTTCTGGATGAGGACCATACGGCTCACAGAGATTCAGCATGTCTTCTATAGCATTACACAACTAGGTAGTGTAAAACCTGGTACTGGAACTAAAGGAGGACTGCCCTTAACCACTGGGCAAGAGGATGACAGGCAGAATGAGGGCAGTGAGCATTCTAGGGGGAGGGAACCCCATATGTACCCACAAGAAGGACTTTTTTCTCAAGTCTAGCACGCCTGCATCTGAGAAGAGAAAGTTTTGAAGCACAGTTTGATATTCAACTTGGGTACAAAATTAAGAGCATATAGGATTTAATATGCCCTTTTTTTCCCCTAATTCCATCTGCTGACATGCCTAGGAAAATTTCTGTTCCTGATGGGCAGGAGTGTGGGATATCAAAATCCTTGTTCATTGGATTCTGGATTCTAAATTTCCAGGTTATCAAACTGTGCTTCAAAACCTTCTCTTGTCAGATCCAGGCATGCCAGGTTTAGAAGAAAAAAAATCCTGGTACTGTGTGCCGGGCCATGTGCCAGTTAATTAGAATACAATGGGGAATAAACCAGGCAATATTCCTGCCTTAGTGAGTTCAGAATCTAGAGTGGCAAGCAGGCAAGCAAACAGAAATTACACTATGGTAAGGCTTTTCAAAGCAGTTCAGGATGCAAGACTCAGTCAAGCGGTATATAATTTGGACTTACCAAATAAAAGAAAGTTTTTTGAGAACAGTAGCATTGCAGGTGAGAATTTTAAAACAAGAGAATCATTAAGTATGGACTTAATAAGGAGTATTAGTTCCAAGCATACTCCAGGCATACTGCTAACTCATTTACTGTTTATAACATGCTATGAATAAGTTTGATGATGATGTGATGGTTGTGGTCACCTCCCTTTTCACAGATGAGGAACCATAAATGTGAGAAACACAGCTAGTAAGTGCCCAATTTGGGAATTAGTCAGATTTTATTCAAGTGTATCTGAATACAAAATTCAAGCACTTTCATAATAATTATAAGATTAATGTTCATTGAGCATTCGCCATGTGCCCATCATTTTTCTAAATGTTCTAGCATGGACTTATTTCTCACTACAATCTTTTAAGATACTGTTACTATTTCCATTTTCTGGATGAGGACCATACGGCTCACAGAGATTCAGCATGTCTTCTATAGCATTACACAACTAGGTAGTGTAAAACCTGGTACTGGAACTAAAGGAGGACTGCCCTTAACCACTGGGCAAGAGGATGACAGGCAGAATGAGGGCAGTGAGCATTCTAGGGGGAGGGAACCCCATATGTACCCACAAGAAGGACTTTTTTCTCAAGTCTAGCACGCCTGCATCTGAGAAGAGAAAGTTTTGAAGCACAGTTTGATATTCAACTTGGGTACAAAATTAAGAGCATATAGGATTTAATATGCCTTTTTTTTCTAGTAAGTGGTTGGAGAGCTTCGCTGTCAGATGGGAACAGCTGACAGGACACAAGTTCCAGCTTAATTCCATCTGCTGACATGCCTAGGAAAATTTCTGTTCCTGATGGGCAGGAGTGTGGGATATCAAAATCCTTGTTCATTGGATTCTGGATTCTAAATTTCCAGGTTATCAAAGGCATCATTTCCTAACAAAGAGGCTCTTGACTTTTGTTTGATTCCATTTGGCCAGTGCTTCCTCACTATTATCCCACCACCTTGTAGAAGGCAGAGTTCTCATCCAGGAAGCGCTGAAACAATACGCTAGCTCCATTCAACAACACCAGGCAGGCTTCTCATCCAAGAAATTCTGAAACACAATATCCTAGCTCCATTTGACATTACTAGGAGCTTGTCAGCATGTGACCCATTTAGAGAATTTATTTTTCCTCTTTATGCTGCATTTTTAAAATGTAAGAGGGTCCAAGCCCAGTGGAGAGGGAGGAGGAAGATGAAAATCTATTTTTCCCTGCATAATAAGGACAGAATTCAAAGACACGTTAAAAGAAGACAAAGTACAGTTTTCCCTTTATGTGAAATTCTGATTTTTCAAGAACTGCATGTGGTTGCACCGGCACAGAACACCCAACTGTCTCACCTTTCCGTTCCCTCCAATCATGCATAAGACCAAGTTGCTTCTTTACCCTGTCAATATATCACCTTTCAGGAGGCAGACCTGAGCCTTGATCTCTATCTACTGCCTCGGTTGCCTTGTAAATAAACTCTTGGTCTGCTGCAAACCTCTGGCCTCTCAGCATTTTGCTTGCTGCAGGGCGGGCAAACAAACTTAGCTTAATAACAGTAAAGCTCTGCAAGTGAGTAAAGGCCGAGTTCCATAAAAGTTAACTATTACCATGTTAGTGCCGCACTCTTAAATATGAATCGACAGCAAATATCACCAAATATCTGAGAAAAGCCTCTAAAAGACAAGCAGGCCTATAGAAAGGGGGCAACAAGCCATTATCACACCAGGAAAAGCAAAGAATTAGACAAAAAAGAAAAGAAAATCAGAGTGTATTACAGTTTGATATTCAACTTGGGTACAAAATTAAGAGCATATAGGATTTAATATGCCTTTTTTTTCTAGTAAGTGGTTGGAGAGCTTCGCTGTCAGATGGGAACAGCTGACAGGACACAAGTTCCAGCTTAATTCCATCTGCTGACATGCCTAGGAAAATTTCTGTTCCTGATGGGCAGGAGTGTGGGATATCAAAATCCTTGTTCATTGGATTCTGGATTCTAAATTTCCAGGTTATCAAAGGCATCATTTCCTAACAAAGAGGCTCTTGACTTTTGTTTGATTCCATTTGGCCAGTGCTTCCTCACTATTATCCCACCACCTTGTAGAAGGCAGAGTTCTCATCCAGGAAGTGCTGAAACAATACGCTAGCTCCATTCAACAACACCAGGCAGGCTTCTCATCCAAGAAATTCTGAAACACAATATCCTAGCTCCATTTGACATTACTAGGAGCTTGTCAGCATGTGACCCATTTAGAGAATTTATTTTTCCTCTTTATGCTGCATTTTTAAAATGTAAGAGGGTCCAAGCCCAGTGGAGAGGGAGGAGGAAGATGAAAATCTATTTTTCCCTGCATAATAAGGACAGAATTCAAAGACACGTTAAAAGAAGACAAAGTACAGTTTTCCCTTTATGTGAAATTCTGATTTTTCAAGAACTGCATGTGGTTGCACCGGCACAGAACACCCAACTGTCTCACCTTTCCGTTCCCTCCAATCATGCATAAGACCAAGTTGCTTCTTTACCCTGTCAATATATCACCTTTCAGGAGGCAGACCTGAGCCTTGATCTCTATCTACTGCCTCGGTTGCCTTGTAAATAAACTCTTGGTCTGCTGCAAACCTCTGGCCTCTCAGCATTTTGCTTGCTGCAGGGCGGGCAAACAAACTTAGCTTAATAACAGTAAAGCTCTGCAAGTGAGTAAAGGCCGAGTTCCATAAAAGTTAACTATTACCATGTTAGTGCCGCACTCTTAAATATGAATCGACAGCAAATATCACCAAATATCTGAGAAAAGCCTCTAAAAGACAAGCAGGCCTATAGAAAGGGGGCAACAAGCCATTATCACACCAGGAAAAGCAAAGAATTAGACAAAAAAGAAAAGAAAATCAGAGTGTATTACAGCATTTATGTGACCAATATCTTTAAAGTCACAATAACATAAGCAGGAAATACTCATTTGATGAATAATTTTAATATAACTATGGTGGGAGACAGAGGCATGAGAGGGAATATGGAGATGTGTGATATAAGACAGAGAAGTCCTCATCTTCCAACCAAAACTGTGTAAAGTCTACACTTGAAAAATCAAAACATATCTGTATATATATTTTATTTATGTATATGAAACTGAAAACAGTTTCATATACATAAATGAAAATGCCAAGCTCTGCAGAACAGAAATCTGGGGTGAGAGAAGTGTGACTAAAGTTTTGTGATTCTAAGTCTTTACAGGGCTTTTTAGCTCCTAAATTATATGCAAGTATAAATAAGAAAAATAAAAATTAAATTATAATTAAAAAAAAAAAGAACTGCATGTGGTATTTCCATAATAATGAGAAAACAGACAGGTGGTTGTCAACCAAGGGTAAGATAACCAGGAGTCCAGTCCTACCTGTGCCACTGACATGCTTGATAATGTTTAATAAAGTAAGTCCCCATCAAATAGCCTGTTCTCTTATTCTGTATCCTATTTGGCAGTGTCTTTGGGGGAGCTGGATTTCTTTCTTTTTTTTTAGACTATTTATTTATTTTTTTTGAGGGGTGCAGGTTGGGAGGGAGGGGGCGGGCCACATTTGTTAGTCTTTCATTTATCTGTTCTCATCCATCTTTGTTCTTTGGCCCGTGTGGGCCTCCATCACAGTGGCTTCTGTTGTCTCAGAGCACCTGCTCTGGGCGCATGTGCTCCAGAGCTCCGGCTCGGTAATTGGACACATTGGTCCAGCCACTCTGCTGCACGTGGGATCTTCCCAGGCCAGGGATCAAACCGGCGCCCCTTGCACTGCAAGGCGGTGCCCTTACCCACTGGACCACCAGGGAAGCCCTGAATTTATTTCTGATCCATCGTCATTGCCTTCCACTTCAGTATACAACAGTGCTTCCACCAGGGCATCCTGAAGGTCAAATTCAAGAGGCTCCATGACTGAGTGAGAGGGGGAAGAATATTCTATGACTGTTTAGAAAAAAGGAAAGAAAAATTTTTTGGATCAAAGGAAAACACATTCTAAGAAGCATTGAATTTCTGGCTGTAGTACACATTCTAAGCAAGCTCTATTTATGAATTTTAGCAAAAAAATTTAAATATAACTATGGTGGGAGACAGAGGCATGAGAGGGAATATGGAGATGTGTGATATAAGACAGAGAAGTCCTCATCTTCCAACCAAAACTGTGTAAAGTCTACACTTGAAAAATCAAAACATATCTGTATATATATTTTATTTATGTATATGAAACTGAAAACAGTTTCATATACATAAATGAAAATGCCAAGCTCTGCAGAACAGAAATCTGGGGTGAGAGAAGTGTGACTAAAGTTTTGTGATTCTAAGTCTTTACAGGGCTTTTTAGCTCCTAAATTATATGCAAGTATAAATAAGAAAAATAAAAATTAAATTATAATTAAAAAAAAAAAGAACTGCATGTGGTATTTCCATAATAATGAGAAAACAGACAGGTGGTTGTCAACCAAGGGTAAGATAACCAGGAGTCCAGTCCTACCTGTGCCACTGACATGCTTGATAATGTTTAATAAAGTAAGTCCCCATCAAATAGCCTGTTCTCTTATTCTGTATCCTATTTGGCAGTGTCTTTGGGGGAGCTGGATTTCTTTCTTTTTTTTTTAGACTATTTATTTATTTTTTTTGAGGGGTGCAGGTTGGGAGGGAGGGGGCGGGCCACATTTGTTAGTCTTTCATTTATCTGTTCTCATCCATCTTTGTTCTTTGGCCCGTGTGGGCCTCCATCACAGTGGCTTCTGTTGTCTCAGAGCACCTGCTCTGGGCGCATGTGCTCCAGAGCTCCGGCTCGGTAATTGGACACATTGGTCCAGCCACTCTGCTGCACGTGGGATCTTCCCAGGCCAGGGATCAAACCGGCGCCCCTTGCACTGCAAGGCGGTGCCCTTACCCACTGGACCACCAGGGAAGCCCTGAATTTATTTCTGATCCATCGTCATTGCCTTCCACTTCAGTATACAACAGTGCTTCCACCAGGGCATCCTGAAGGTCAAATTCAAGAGGCTCCATGACTGAGTGAGAGGGGGAAGAATATTCTATGACTGTTTAGAAAAAAGGAAAGAAAAATTTTTTGGATCAAAAGGGAAAACACATTCTAAGAAGCATTGAATTTCTGGCTGTAGTACACACTGAACACTCAATTAATTAACTTCTTATCTGGCTTCTTGGCATGCAGTCTTTATTTATAAACCAATCTCTCTTGAAGGTAGAGTGAATTGAAGGTTCAATTTTAATCATGAAAAACCTGAGTGTACCTAGATATAAATTCTCAACTGAACTCCAAGGAAGGCAGTAGGTCGCCTCTAAGTAATATGGAGCCAACCTTAGGCAACTAAAGGTGACAGAGTTAGGTTGGCTGTGCATAAACCATGCTGATGGTCTATGATTAAGCAACTTACCTATCCAGTTGCTATATTTTGAGAGAAAATGTGAATGGTGGGTTTGATTGTCCAATTTCTATGATGTATTAGAGGAAGTATCAACACTCTAATAATTAAATATGTAGCAAAGCCTCATGAAGTACCAGGCACTGGTACTTTTGTTCACTTTTTTGTTTAGTAAATATTTATTGAATGGTTACTATGTGCTCAGACATCATTTTGGCAGCTGGAATACATCAGTGAATAAAATAAGCAAGATCTCTGTCCTCAAAGAGTTTACAGATGGAATAAATGAGCTATAAATAATGAACATAACAAATAAGTAAACCTCATAGCATATGAGAAGGCAATACATGCTAAAGAGTAGATTAAAGGGGACCTATCAGTGCTGAAGGGAGTCAGAGGCTGGGTTAATTGTTGCCACTCTGGAATGACCTTGCAAGACCTAGAAGAAAATAAAATCACCAAAGGAAACCCGCTCGCAGAGCTCCGGCTCCGGTTAATTGGACACATTGGTCCAGCCACTCTGCTGCACGTGGGATCTTCCCAGGCCAGGATCAAACCGCGCCTTGCACTGCAAGGCGGTGCCCTTACCCACTGGACCACCAGGGAAGCCCTGAATTTATTTCTGATCCATCGTCATTGCCTTCCACTTCAGTATACAACAGTGCTTCCACCAGGGCATCCTGAAGGTCAAATTCAAGAGGCTCCATGACTGAGTGAGAGGGGGAAGAATATTCTATGACTGTTTAGAAAAAAGGAAAGAAAAATTTTTTGGATCAAAGGAAACCACATTCTAAGAAGCATTGAATTTCTGGCTGTAGTACACACTGAACACTCAATTAATTAACTTCTTATCTGGCTTCTTGGCATGCAGTCTTTATTTATAAACCAATCTCTCTTGAAGGTAGAGTGAATTGAAGGTTCAATTTTAATCATGAAAAACCTGAGTGTACCTAGATATAAATTCTCAACTGAACTCCAAGGAAGGCAGTAGGTCGCCTCTAAGTAATATGGAGCCAACCTTAGGCAACTAAAGGTGACAGAGTTAGGTTGGCTGTGCATAAACCATGCTGATGGTCTATGATTAAGCAACTTACCTATCCAGTTGCTATATTTTGAGAGAAAATGTGAATGGTGGGTTTGATTGTCCAATTTCTATGATGTATTAGAGGAAGTATCAACACTCTAATAATTAAATATGTAGCAAAGCCTCATGAAGTACCAGGCACTGGTACTTTTGTTCACTTTTTTGTTTAGTAAATATTTATTGAATGGTTACTATGTGCTCAGACATCATTTTGGCAGCTGGAATACATCAGTGAATAAAATAAGCAAGATCTCTGTCCTCAAAGAGTTTACAGATGGAATAAATGAGCTATAAATAATGAACATAACAAATAAGTAAACCTCATAGCATATGAGAAGGCAATACATGCTAAAGAGTAGATTAAAGGGGACCTATCAGTGCTGAAGGGAGTCAGAGGCTGGGTTAATTGTTGCCACTCTGGAATGACCTTGCAAGACCTAGAAGAAAATAAAATCACCAAAGGAAACCCCTTCGAATTCTTCTGCTTTCTAAGTCTGAATACTATGATAGCAAATCACAAGAATTTGCATACAGGTAATTTACTATTGATTTTTAGCAATAAGAAGTGGGTTCTTTTTATGAGAAGTATCCAGAATTTCAGGGCTTCCTGGTGGCTCAGTGGTAAAGAATCTACCTGCAAGGCAAGAGGTGCAAAAGATTCAGGTTTGATCCCTGGGTTTGGAAGATCCCTTGGAGGAGGAAATGGCAACCCATTCCAGTATTCTTGCCTGGGAAACATCATTGACAGAGGATTCTGACAGGCTACAGTCCACAGGATCACAAAGAATCAGACATGACTGAGCTACTGAACACACACAGATCCAGACTTCCTTCCAGGATTGCCCACATAAAGGCCAGGAGGATGGGATATTTAAGCCACTCCCATTGGTTAAGGAGGCTATTTTAGGGGTGTTAACACTTTTGAATTGCGGTGCTGCATTTGTATACAGGTGATAATGCTTTCGAACTGTGGGTTTGGAGAAGACTCTTAAGAGTCCCTTGGACAGCAAGGAGATCAAACCAATCAATCCTAAATGAAATCAACCCTGAATATTCATTGGAAGGACTGTTGCTGAAGCTCCAATACTTTGGACACTTGATTCAGACAGCCGACTCGTAGGAAAAGGCCCTGATGCTGGGAAAGATTGAAAGCAGGAAGAAAAGGGGATGACAGAGGACCAGATGGTTGGATGGCACCACTGACTCAATGGACGTGAGTTTGAGTAAGCTCCCAGAGATGATGAAGGGCAGAGAAACCTTGTGTGCTGCTGTCCATGAGGTTGTGAAGAGTCAGACACAACTGAGTGACTGAACAACAACAACTTGTATACACACTAAGTGGGTCCCTGGCTCAGGAAAAATCTCTGAGGCATAAAAACCCTTGAGATAGAGTACTGCGAACTTGTATGACACTCGTCCCCACACTGCAGCTGAAATAAAAGGCCTCTCAAGGGCATATGAGGCACGGAGCCCAATTATGTCCTATGAATTCCTATCAGTGCTGAAGGGAGTCAGAGGCTGGGTTAATTGTTGCCACTCTGGAATGACCTTGCAAGACCTAGAAGAAAATAAAATCACCAAAGGAAACCCCTTCGAATTCTTCTGCTTTCTAAGTCTGAATACTATGATAGCAAATCACAAGAATTTGCATACAGGTAATTTACTATTGATTTTTAGCAATAAGAAGTGGGTTCTTTTTATGAGAAGTATCCAGAATTTCAGGGCTTCCTGGTGGCTCAGTGGTAAAGAATCTACCTGCAAGGCAAGAGGTGCAAAAGATTCAGGTTTGATCCCTGGGTTTGGAAGATCCCTTGGAGGAGGAAATGGCAACCCATTCCAGTATTCTTGCCTGGGAAACATCATTGACAGAGGATTCTGACAGGCTACAGTCCACAGGATCACAAAGAATCAGACATGACTGAGCTACTGAACACACACAGATCCAGACTTCCTTCCAGGATTGCCCACATAAAGGCCAGGAGGATGGGATATTTAAGCCACTCCCATTGGTTAAGGAGGCTATTTTAGGGGTGTTAACACTTTTGAATTGCGGTGCTGCATTTGTATACAGGTGATAATGCTTTCGAACTGTGGGTTTGGAGAAGACTCTTAAGAGTCCCTTGGACAGCAAGGAGATCAAACCAATCAATCCTAAATGAAATCAACCCTGAATATTCATTGGAAGGACTGTTGCTGAAGCTCCAATACTTTGGACACTTGATTCAGACAGCCGACTCGTAGGAAAAGGCCCTGATGCTGGGAAAGATTGAAAGCAGGAAGAAAAGGGGATGACAGAGGACCAGATGGTTGGATGGCACCACTGACTCAATGGACGTGAGTTTGAGTAAGCTCCCAGAGATGATGAAGGGCAGAGAAACCTTGTGTGCTGCTGTCCATGAGGTTGTGAAGAGTCAGACACAACTGAGTGACTGAACAACAACAACTTGTATACACACTAAGTGGGTCCCTGGCTCAGGAAAAATCTCTGAGGCATAAAAACCCTTGAGATAGAGTACTGCGAACTTGTATGACACTCGTCCCCACACTGCAGCTGAAATAAAAGGCCTCTCAAGGGCATATGAGGCACGGAGCCCAATTATGTCCTATGAATTCATTTAGGAGCATCTAAGAAGTCAGTGGCAAGTGAATCTGGGAAATATATCGCAGTCCCACAACTAGTATCAATGAACAGTTTCAGAGAGTAGATTTGAGGCCAAGAGTCATTAGGCAAATAACCAGCACCATACCTGAGTGGAGATGCTGAGTAGACAGTGGATATACAAACTAGGAGATCTCAGATGAAGGATGCATCAGGTATTTAAAGCTAAGATGGGATAAGATCAACAAAGAAACATATATAGAGAAAGAGAGCAGAGTATACATAGAATGAGCACTCCTATAATTAAGAGGATGGGAAGAAGAGGAATCAGTAACGATGTTAAGGAGTGGTCAGGGAAATAAACGAATAAGCAAGAGAACATTGTGTCCTAGAGCAGCAGTCCCCAACTTTTTTGGCACCAGGGACCAACTTCATAGAAGATAATTTTTGCACGGACTGGTGTCAAGAAAATGGTTTCAGGGCAGTTCACTCTCATTACATGTATTGTGCACTTTATTTCTATTATTTCATCAGATCCACCTCCGATCATCAGACATTCGATCCCAGAAGTTAAGGACTCCTGTGTCCTAGAGCACAAGGAAAGCTTGAGTGAGCCAAATAGCGTTTTTTCTTTTCCACTTTTTTTTTGCTGGGGGTTATAGGCATCATTGACGCAATGGACATGAGTTTAAGCAAACTCCAGAGAGATAGTAAAGGACAGGGAAGTCTGGCATGCTGCAGTCCATGGGGTCACAGAGTCAGACACAGCTGAGTGACTGAACAACAACAACATAGTTACTTTGCAATGTTGTGTTGGTTTCTGCTGCACAATGAAGTAGCTATATGTATTTGTGTGTGTGTGTGTGTGTGTCCTCTCCTTCTTGGACCTCCCTCTCCCCCCATCCCACCCATCTAGGTCATCGCAGAGCACCCAATTGAACTCTCTGCATCCAAATGGTGTTTCTTCCTCTGCCAAGTCATGAAAGGGAGAAGAGAATGAAGGAACTGATTGCAACAACTGATACAAAATAAGGAGAGTAGTTAGGGCATCTAAGAGAAGAGAGACAGTGAGAATCTTGCAGGATCATGAATTGGAGGACCTGGTAGAATCCAAGGGTTACTGAGGTACTGCAGGCAGTGAGTTGGAGAGAAGGGGTTGTCAGGGAAAGGGAAACAAAAATAATAGAGGATTTGAAGCTACTGATCATGAATTGAACTTAGGAATCTGATTTCAGAAATTATTTCTTAGGCTTTGATCTTCCTAATAATTGGCTCCATTCTGGCTTGTGTTCACTCTGCATGTTTAGATTCAATATAAGTCAGCAAAGCTAGTAACACACCTATACAAAGCACTATTAAAATGGAATACACAGGAGGAAATCTCATTTGTCATTGAGGGGATTTTGTGTTGATTTTCACCTAAGACATTCCTATTACCTCTAACGATCTTGGAAATTTGTCAGGGGAACTCCGTGTTTCCTAGCTGACATATGACTCTAACAATGGGTTGAAAATGCTTCCTTTGTAGAGGAAGCCAATTCCAAGGCTCCAAAAGAATGAGCATGCGGCTGCTTTTGATAATTCAGGAACTCACAGTTCTGATGCAAAGTGGTGTTAAGACTAAAAAGCAGATTTTGCTATTTCCTCCTCAAATTATTTCACTAAAACCTCCTCACTGGTTTATCCTTCTGTAGTGTCTTTCTCATGGAAACCAATCTAGCTTGCATCTTCTCAAGATGCAGCTTACCACTTGATTTCCTACTTCTGAGTCTTCCAATAGCTCCCAGTGAATTAAGGGTAAAATTCAAATGGCCTAATTTGGCACTTAAGGCCATTCATGATCAAATCTCTGCCTTTAAAAAAAGAACTACCCAGCAGACTTAGATTTCACCCAAACTAAGTACTTAATATTCTCAATTTATGACTTACAATTTTCTAATTGTGTGAATTCTGATTTTTTTTTCACTTTCCAGAAGTGACCTTTTTTCTTCTCTGCCTCTTCTAACAGCTAATTTCAATGTACCATTTGGAAACCTATGAAACGAAGTGAGCTTTGAGTCCTCAGATGCCCCTTTGCTATGCACTCTATACTTCTTCTGTGATCCATGTTTAGGAGGAAACTGTACTATCTACAGGCCAAAGATTTTCTGTAAAAGAAGGCCCCTTGACATTTCCCAAACTTCGGGAAAGAGGACAGAGATGGATTGGTGCTACCAAAGACCATGATCCTGACTAGGGGAGATGAGGAATTCACAGTGCATCAAGGAAGGATGGGGCTAAACAGGACCCAGCTTAAAGGCTCACCACATAAAGATCTCCTCCTTTATTACAGGAGTATTTTATTTCATCAGCAATTATAAATGAAAGATCTAACATATTCTAGACAAAAATATAAATAACAATGAATACACTCCTTAAACTCACAGAAATAAAATTATGGGCAGATGGAGGACCAGGTGAGGTGTCAGGAATTCTCAAGACCACCTTCAGTCGATAACTGGTAAAGATAAAAGGCACACAGGACAGAGTCTGAGAGCAGCCAGGGGCAATATTCCATCTGTCTTTTCCCAGTGGAAGCACACAGAAATGCTTAATTCTCCCACCACAATGTGTGACAACATGTACAAAACATGTCCACCAAGGACGCTCACCTGCGCCTTGGCGTCCAGAGTGGAAGTCAGCCATATTGGCATGGGGCACCTGACCTTAGCTACCCAATCTTCAGCACTCTCCCTAGAGGTCAAACTGATATTGCATGGCCCAGGGCTCAGGTAAACAAAAACAGATTGTTATTCTTTCATCACTAAGTTGTGTCTGACTCTTTGTGAACCCCAGTGACAGTGACTTACCAGACTCCTCTACCCATGGGGTTTCCCAGGCAAGAATATTGAAGTGGGTTTCTATTTCCTTCTCCAGGGAATATTCTTCACGATTCTTTTTTTTTTTTTTACCCCCATCATGCCTCTTTTATTTTTATATTTATTTTCATCCATTTTTTATTCTTTGGCATGTGTGGGCCTCCCATTGTAGTGACCTCTATTGCTGCAGAGCACCAGCTCTAGGCGCATGCACTCCAGAGCACTGGCTCCTAATTGGACATATTGGCCTAGCCACTCCACAGCATGTGGGATCTTCTCAGGGCCAGGGATCAAACCAATGTCCCTTGAACTGCAAGGAAGACTCTCTACCCACTGGACCACTAGGGAAGCCCCAGCAAATATTCTTGACTCAGTGATTGAATCAATGTCTCCCTGAATTGGTAGGTTGGTTCTTTAACACTGAGCCTCTGGTAACCCCATAAAAACACTTAATCACCATAAATTACACTATTTGCATAAACTATCTGGCATGGCCCAAGTCTTCACATATACAAAGATGCTGTTATCAGTCAGAATATTCTGATGACTTAAAGGTAGGAAGCTCATCAAGGACAAGCCCTGGAGACCTTTGGAATGTATAGAGTCTGGACAGTTCAGGATGCAATCTAATATTCTAGGATTCTAGGAATCAGAAATGAGCTCTGGCAGTTTCTTTCTCCATAGAATTAAAAAGCCCACCACATTTCCCTTTATGCTTTTTTAATTTTTTTTTACTGCCAATTATGCTTACAGTTGGCTACTTGGATAACAGGAGGTAATGGCCTCCTTATGGATAACATCTGCTTAGCAACCATTGATCATGACTAGCTCTTTAGTGGACTGCTCATCCTTTGCCACTGATGCCCTGCTATAATTTAACATGTAGTAATAAACTCTAACAGGATTGCTATTTTCATGAGTTGGGAGCCAGTTAATAGCTCTGGTTCAAAGAAATCCCCTCTTCTCCAAAACCCAGTCTAATACTTTAGTGCTTATTCAAAGGCAAGTAAACTTACTGACAAGATATAGAGGCAGTTCTAGTATTAACTGATGGGTACTAAGCCTGATATGTTGACAGATATAATTTAGAAGAACTGATCCAAGGACACAACAGTCTCAATTTCAAATAGCATCTCTAAGAATTTCTTAAAGAAGTGATTTCTAAATGACTTTCTTTTTACTGTATATCAGTAAAAATTTTATTCATACATAAATGTGCTTATACTCTGACATATACATATTTATTTAACTATAAAGCATAAGCCCTACTATTTTTTTTTAATTTTGGCCTCTTTTGTATTGGTATTTTATTTATTTATTTTCACATCTTTATTCTTCAGCCTGTGTGGGCCTCTCATTGCAGTGGCCTCTCCTATTGCACAGTACTGGCTCTGGGAGCATGAGCTCCAGAGCACTGGCTCTTAGTTGAACATACTGGTCCAGCTGCTCCACGGTACATGGGATCTTCCCAGCCAGGGATCAAACTGGCACCCCTTGCACTATAAGGCAGACTCTTTACCCACTGAGCCACAAGGGAAGCTCCTACTATTTTTTTTTAAAGATTTATTTTTTAAATTTTTTTTTGGGGGGGTGGGGAGGGAGAGGAGCAGGTGGGCCATTTCTACTGGTCTTTCATCTGTCCATTTTTCATCCATCTTTGTTCTTTGGCTCGTGTGGGCCTCCCATCGCGGTGGCCTCTGTTGTCGCAGAGCACCGGCTCTGGGCGCATGCGCCCCAGAGCTCTGGCTCAGTAATTGGACACATTGGTCCAGCCGCTCCGCGGCACGTGGGATCTTCCCAGGCCAGGGATCAAACCGGCGCCCCCTGCACTGCAAGGTGGTGTCCTTACCCACTGGACCACCAGGGAAGCCCTCCTACTATTTTTAATACATTATCATAAAGTAATTTTATATGTTTTAGATAATAAAATATTAAAATAGACTATAAGGTATTAATTAAAAGAAAGTTTAACTTAATACTACTTATCATTGGTATACAATGTGATAATCACTTATTATTTCTTTAAAATACTGATTTAACATCTTGTGGTAAAAAAATCTGAAGCTTTGGTTCTAAGTTTCAGGTCATGTTTCTACTGATGCAATATTTTAGGAGCTGAAGAAGATCCTCACAAAAACATGAGTTTTCAGAACTTCATTGAGATAACAGTTCAAATCACACCTGATTTTATTTTGGGTTACCTCCACACAGGCAGGGGCTATCTTAATCAGTCTTTTCAAACTACGAGTTTATGCTTCTTTCTTTGAAGACACTCTCTGAAAATGAATTTAGAAAAATTCCTCTTAACCTCTACCCCTGATGTCAAACACCCATGAGCCATACTTCATATATTCTTTGTTTCTTCTAATCCCCAGTGAACAAAAGTCTAGTTTCTTTGAAATAATCAATTTTGAGAATATAGCTTCCATTCACAGTATTCTGCACAAATCTGGAAAACACAATACCAGCTCAAGACTTCATACAAGCTACAGTGAAAATATGGTAAAAAATTTGTAGGTGTGCATAAGTGCTAGTCACTCAGTCACATCTGACTCTCTGTGACCCCCTGGACTGAAGGCTGCCAGGATCCTCTGTCCATGGAATTCTCTAGACAATAATACTGGAATGGGTTGCCATTTCCTTCTCCAGGAGATCTTCCCAAGCCAGGAATAAAACCTGGATCTCTTTCATTGCAGGCAGAATCTTTACCATCTGGGCCACCAGGGATTCCTGGAGGAGTTCATCACGCTTGACAAAAAACAGTATGTTCTCCTATAAACAAATTAATGTGCCAACTTGGGGAGTAAAGAGGACCACTGCACTAAAAACACCCTCAACTGTATATTTTCATGTTCTAGAAAAACGCCTTTCAAAGCATGCTCCTGGGACCAGCAGCAGCAGCATTGCCCAGAAACTCAATAGAAGTGCAAATGTTCAGGCCACTCCACAGACCTAGTGAATCAGGAACTGTGAGGTGTGGCCAAGCCATCTGTATTGCAGCAAGTTCTCCAGGTGATTCTGGCACATACCAGTTTCAGAACCTTAGCTTCAGTATGACTTCATGGGATACATGTTCAGTTTTCCAGCAGTCACGGTGGCTTACAACCATCGTTGGCGATCCACACAAGGAACCAAATACACATAGGGCTGAGTTCATAGCTCAAGATGGAAGACAATAGTTCCTTAAAGTTTACCACATAATCCCCCAATGTACATCCAAGGCAAGAGAAGAGGACAACATACAAAAAATTCTCCCATACTTTATGGGTAGAGCCACATGAAAGGAGGTAGGAAACAATGGATACTCAGGTAAGAAATTACAAATAAATAATTTAGACCTTATTTCAATATCCTTAACTTTGGTCATTATCATTTCCACCATTAGAGGATTTATAGAGTCCTGAAAATGAATTTAGAAAATTCCTCTTAACCTCTACCCCTGATGTCAAACACCCATGAGCCATACTTCATATATTCTTTGTTTCTTCTAATCCCCAGTGAACAAAAGTCTAGTTTCTTTGAAATAATCAATTTTGAGAATATAGCTTCCATTCACAGTATTCTGCACAAATCTGGAAAACACAATACCAGCTCAAGACTTCATACAAGCTACAGTGAAAATATGGTAAAAAATTTGTAGGTGTGCATAAGTGCTAGTCACTCAGTCACATCTGACTCTCTGTGACCCCCTGGACTGAAGGCTGCCAGGATCCTCTGTCCATGGAATTCTGTAGACAATAATACTGGAATGGGTTGCCATTTCCTTCTCCAGGAGATCTTCCCAAGCCAGGAATAAAACCTGGATCTCTTTCATTGCAGGCAGAATCTTTACCATCTGGGCCACCAGGGATTCCTGGAGGAGTTCATCACGCTTGACAAAAAACAGTATGTTCTCCTATAAACAAATTAATGTGCCAACTTGGGGAGTAAAGAGGACCACTGCACTAAAAACACCCTCAACTGTATATTTTCATGTTCTAGAAAAACGCCTTTCAAAGCATGCTCCTGGGACCAGCAGCAGCAGCATTGCCCAGAAACTCAATAGAAGTGCAAATGTTCAGGCCACTCCACAGACCTAGTGAATCAGGAACTGTGAGGTGTGGCCAAGCCATCTGTATTGCAGCAAGTTCTCCAGGTGATTCTGGCACATACCAGTTTCAGAACCTTAGCTTCAGTATGCCTTCATGGGATACATGTTTATTTTTCCTCCAGTCAGGGTGGCTTCCCACCATCGTTGGCAATTCTCTCAAGGTACCAATTACACATAGGGCTGAGTTCATAGCTCAAGATGGAAGACAATAGTTCCTTAAAGTTTACCACATAATCCCCCAATGTACATCCAAGGCAAGAGAAGAGGACAACATACAAAAAATTCTCCCATACTTTATGGGTAGAGCCACATGAAAGGAGGTAGGAAACAATGGATACTCAGGTAAGAAATTACAAATAAATAATTTAGACCTTATTTCAATATCCTTAACTTTGGTCATTATCATTTCCACCATTAGAGGATTTATAGAGTAGTGCTAGTACACTGGAGAATTCCTAAAAGTATCAGAACATACTTCTTTAATACTCTTTCTAAAGTAAATTCTTTACAATAGTAATTCTGTGGGATAGTCTATCAAAAGATCTCTTGACTATTTATCGTAGGACTTTTTAGAGCCTTTCATAGTATTAATCTCCTATAAAAGGATTATAGTACAGAACATGTCTGAAACTTTTTAAAGAAAACCTTTGCCTGGAAATACCTATCAGGAGCTTAAGAGATATTAGCATTTCATGTAAAACACTTATGAAAGTCCTGTCCTGTGAGTGTCAAAGATGTATTGTCTATGTAGCAGAGCAGAAATGTGGTTTTTGGCTGCTCAATTTCTACTTTCAAATAGCACCCTGATTAACTTTTAAGGAATTGTGTCTCATCTCTTGAGTGCAGTCTCAATGGGCTAATAAACTAAGATGCCTATTTTATCAAATGGAGCCAACTAAGTTTCAGAAAAGAATTAAGTTTTGAGGTATAAGCAACCATTGTACATAATTAATCCTTTCCTCACACATGTAGAATGGTAATAGTTATACAGTATCCTTAAAAGAACTAAGAAAACAGTCACACAGATCACTTTCTCTATTTTATGATTTAGTTGAGAACCTGTTTGAGATGCTCTGCCATGGTTAAAGATTTCTTTGAGGTGTGGCCAAGCCATCTGTATTGCAGCAAGTTCTCCAGGTGATTCTGGCACATACCAGTTTCAGAACCTTAGCTTCAGTATGCCTTCATGGGATACATGTTTATTTTCCTCCAGTCAGGGTGGCTTCCCACCATCGTTGGCAATTCTCTCAAGGTACCAATTACACATAGGGCTGAGTTCATAGCTCAAGATGGAAGACAATAGTTCCTTAAAGTTTACCACATAATCCCCCAATGTACATCCAAGGCAAGAGAAGAGGACAACATACAAAAAATTCTCCCATACTTTATGGGTAGAGCCACATGAAAGGAGGTAGGAAACAATGGATACTCAGGTAAGAAATTACAAATAAATAATTTAGACCTTATTTCAATATCCTTAACTTTGGTCATTATCATTTCCACCATTAGAGGATTTATAGAGTAGTGCTAGTACACTGGAGAATTCCTAAAAGTATCAGAACATACTTCTTTAATACTCTTTCTAAAGTAAATTCTTTACAATAGTAATTCTGTGGGATAGTCTATCAAAAGATCTCTTGACTATTTATCGTAGGACTTTTTAGAGCCTTTCATAGTATTAATCTCCTATAAAAGGATTATAGTACAGAACATGTCTGAAACTTTTTAAAGAAAACCTTTGCCTGGAAATACCTATCAGGAGCTTAAGAGATATTAGCATTTCATGTAAAACACTTATGAAAGTCCTGTCCTGTGAGTGTCAAAGATGTATTGTCTATGTAGCAGAGCAGAAATGTGGTTTTGGCTGCTCAATTTCTACTTTCAAATAGCACCCTGATTAACTTTTAAGGAATTGTGTCTCATCTCTTGAGTGCAGTCTCAATGGGCTAATAAACTAAGATGCCTATTTTATCAAATGGAGCCAACTAAGTTTCAGAAAAGAATTAAGTTTTGAGGTATAAGCAACCATTGTACATAATTAATCCTTTCCTCACACATGTAGAATGGTAATAGTTATACAGTATCCTTAAAAGAACTAAGAAAACAGTCACACAGATCACTTTCTCTATTTTATGATTTAGTTGAGAACCTGTTTGAGATGCTCTGCCATGGTTAAAGATTTCTTTGAGGTTATACCAGATCCATTCTCTTATCACCCAGGTAAACTAGATGATGGGCATACACCCTAATTTCAGGCAATCAGTTCCTCTCTCCAGACTATGAATCTTGAAAAACAAAGGCAGAATAAGAACTGATTCCTCCATATGTCCAAAACCAGTCTTCTAGACTTCCTACTGGTTATGTGTGTTGCCAGTGCCCTTAAAAAGTGTGTTAAATTTGAAACATTAGGCTTATATTGCTTACAACACATGATATCATGCTGATAATGGTAGCTTTCCATATAAGCAACAATTTGGGGGGCCCTTTTTTACAGAGTAAGGCAAAAAAAGAAAAACATACTCAGGAATAGAGGTAGAAAAATCAGTTATGAGATATGGTTGGGATTTGGCACCACACCTAAATCCAACTTGATATACTGAATTTTAAGCTCCATCATTTTCTCTCAACAAACATCTTAACTTCTTTGCACTCTCTTGATGATGAAAACAAGCAAATACAACGAGGCACCAAGTTCATGATTGGATCCTTGGATGATATTACTGTATAAATAAAAATGTAGATCCCCATATACTTCAGACAGAGAAAACTTAATGGGTAAAACAAGATCAGTCCTCAAAAAGTAAAAAAAGAAAAGAGACACGAAAGGTAAATGCATCTATAGGAAATAGATGTTAGGGTATTCATCATGCTAACTGGTTCTTTTAAGAGTGGCCCTTGATCCAGGAGAAAACAAGAAAGATCTATACGATCAAAAAAGTTACATGAGACCTTAAATTTAAATGCAGAGCAGAAATGTGGTTTGGCTGCTCAATTTCTACTTTCAAATAGCACCCTGATTAACTTTTAAGGAATTGTGTCTCATCTCTTGAGTGCAGTCTCAATGGGCTAATAAACTAAGATGCCTATTTTATCAAATGGAGCCAACTAAGTTTCAGAAAAGAATTAAGTTTTGAGGTATAAGCAACCATTGTACATAATTAATCCTTTCCTCACACATGTAGAATGGTAATAGTTATACAGTATCCTTAAAAGAACTAAGAAAACAGTCACACAGATCACTTTCTCTATTTTATGATTTAGTTGAGAACCTGTTTGAGATGCTCTGCCATGGTTAAAGATTTCTTTGAGGTTATACCAGATCCATTCTCTTATCACCCAGGTAAACTAGATGATGGGCATACACCCTAATTTCAGGCAATCAGTTCCTCTCTCTCCAGACTATGAATCTTGAAAAACAAAGGCAGAATAAGAACTGATTCCTCCATATGTCCAAAACCAGTCTTCTAGACTTCCTACTGGTTATGTGTGTTGCCAGTGCCCTTAAAAAGTGTGTTAAATTTGAAACATTAGGCTTATATTGCTTACAACACATGATATCATGCTGATAATGGTAGCTTTCCATATAAGCAACAATTTGGGGGCCTTTTATACAGAGTAAGGCAAAAAAAGAAAAACATACTCAGGAATAGAGGTAGAAAAATCAGTTATGAGATATGGTTGGGATTTGGCACCACACCTAAATCCAACTTGATATACTGAATTTTAAGCTCCATCATTTTCTCTCAACAAACATCTTAACTTCTTTGCACTCTCTTGATGATGAAAACAAGCAAATACAACGAGGCACCAAGTTCATGATTGGATCCTTGGATGATATTACTGTATAAATAAAAATGTAGATCCCCATATACTTCAGACAGAGAAAACTTAATGGGTAAAACAAGATCAGTCCTCAAAAAGTAAAAAAATAAAAGAGACACGAAAGGTAAATGCATCTATAGGAAATAGATGTTAGGGTATTCATCATGCTAACTGGTTCTTTTAAGAGTGGCCCTTGATCCAGGAGAAAACAAGAAAGATCTATACAAAAGGATGTCTAAAAATACCTAGAACATTTACTTGAATTTTTTAAGCAGACCACCTTCTGTTTTATAAGTAACTATTTGTGCTTTAGCAATGAAAGGCAGTTATACTGTCAGCAGGGAAGGTCTTAGTTATACTCCCATCCTGATACTGAATGTGAATATCTCCTTGGAAGTCAAAAAAAGAAATTAACAAATGTTCCAAACCAGATGTTCACTTTGAAATCTAATGGAGATCTCACAATTAACCTTCTTTCATTAAGGAATCTGTAGAGTGTTCGCATGTGGTTTTACAAGCAGGAGTCCATGCAGGAAGTATTCTAGTCCAGGAACATTTCCACATAAGCACAATGTTAGAGCCTTGATGAGTGGGGTGGAGGGGAGGGAATGGAAGAGATACCCTACTCCACCACTGTGATGTCTTTTTTTTTCCCTTATTCTTTTTATTTTCTCTATACAGCTCTCACCCCCCTTTTTCTTTTTAATTTACTTTTTACTTTTACAGTGTTTTGTTGTTTATAGATATGTATAATCTCAGATTAGTCATATGTATATCCCTGACTCCCATTCCTCCTCCACCCCCCTCTAAGTCCCCCATCCCATCCCTCCAGGCCATCTCACAGTGCCCTTGAAGGATTCCCTATTCCCACGGTGCAATGAAAATAGCTATCTTTTTCACATATGATAGTATAGGTTTCCATGTTACTCCTTCTACACCTCCCACCCTCTGTTCATTCCCCATAATGTCCATAAGTCTGTTCTCTATGTTTGTTTTTCCAACACTTCACTGTGTGTGTCATCATTACCATCTTACTAGATTCCATATATATGTGTTAGTACACTATACTTGTCTTTCTCTTTTTGACTTACTTCACTTTTTATAATAGTTTCTAGATCCACACTGTGATGTCTTTTGATTTTATTAGCAAACCAGTTTAAGCATTTCTACACTGGCCCAGTGAAATGAGCCCCCCATTCACACTTGATTTGCTCTGACATTTTCTACACCATTAGGAAGAATATATTGATCATGTTTCTTAAAATCATAGTGTGTGTGTTCATTTTAAAGAGCAGTCCCTGAAAGTGAACATGGGAGGGGCTTTCCTGGTAGTCCAGTGGGTAAGGACACCGCCTTGCAGTGTAAGGGGTGCTGGTTCAACTCCTGGCCTGGGAAGATCCCACGTGCCGCGGAGCAGCTGGACTGATGTGTCCAATTACCGAGTCAGAACTCTGGGGCACATATGCCCAGAGCCGGTGCTCTGCAACAGCAGAGGCCACTGTGATGAGAGACCACACAGGCCAAGAACAAAGATGGATGAAAATGGTAAAGAAGCAAGAAATGGCCTGCCCTACCACCAAAAAGTGAATATGGGAAACCCTTCTTTCATTAAGGAATCTGTAGAGTGTTCGCATGTGGTTTTACAAGCAGGAGTCCATGCAGGAAGTATTCTAGTCCAGGAACATTTCCACATAAGCACAATGTTAGAGCCTTGATGAGTGGGGTGGAGGGGAGGGAATGGAAGAGATACCCTACTCCACCACTGTGATGTCTTTTTTTTTCCCTTATTCTTTTTATTTTCTCTATACAGCTCTCACCCCCCTTTTTCTTTTTAATTTACTTTTTACTTTTACAGTGTTTTGTTGTTTATAGATATGTATAATCTCAGATTAGTCATATGTATATCCCTGACTCCCATTCCTCCTCCACCCCCCTCTAAGTCCCCCATCCCATCCCTCCAGGCCATCTCACAGTGCCCTTGAAGGATTCCCTATTCCCACGGTGCAATGAAAATAGCTATCTTTTTCACATATGATAGTATAGGTTTCCATGTTACTCCTTCTACACCTCCCACCCTCTGTTCATTCCCCATAATGTCCATAAGTCTGTTCTCTATGTTTGTTTTTCCAACACTTCACTGTGTGTGTCATCATTACCATCTTACTAGATTCCATATATATGTGTTAGTACACTATACTTGTCTTTCTCTTTTTGACTTACTTCACTTTTTATAATAGTTTCTAGATCCACACTGTGATGTCTTTTGATTTTATTAGCAAACCAGTTTAAGCATTTCTACACTGGCCCAGTGAAATGAGCCCCCCATTCACACTTGATTTGCTCTGACATTTTCTACACCATTAGGAAGAATATATTGATCATGTTTCTTAAAATCATAGTGTGTGTGTTCATTTTAAAGAGCAGTCCCTGAAAGTGAACATGGGAGGGGCTTTCCTGGTAGTCCAGTGGGTAAGGACACCGCCTTGCAGTGTAAGGGGTGCTGGTTCAACTCCTGGCCTGGGAAGATCCCACGTGCCGCGGAGCAGCTGGACTGATGTGTCCAATTACCGAGTCAGAACTCTGGGGCACATATGCCCAGAGCCGGTGCTCTGCAACAGCAGAGGCCACTGTGATGAGAGACCCACACAGGCCAAAGAACAAAGATGGATGAAAATGGTTAAATGAAAGACCAATAGAAGTGGCCTGCCCGCTCCCCCCTACCCACCACCACCAAAAAAAGTGAATATGGGAAACTTCCCTTTGCAGATCCTGATTACACACATACAAAGCAACACTTCATATTTGGGAGAGAGGGAAAAGTGATTTTTTTTTTTTAACTTTTTTGGCTGGGGGGCGGGTTGGGGACGGAGGGGAGTGGGCGGGCCACTTCTGTTGGTCTTTCATTTATCTATTTTCATCCATCTTTGTTTTTTGGCTGGTGTGGGCCTCCCATCACAGTGGCCTCTGTTGTCTCAGAACACTGGCTCTGGGCGCATGCACTCCAGAGCTCAGGTTTGGTAATTGGACACATCAGTCCAGCCACTCCGTGGTACATGGGATCTTCCCAGGCCAGGGATTGAACCGGCACCCCTTGCACTGCAAGGCAGTGTCCTTACCCACTGGCCCACCAGGGAAGACCGAACAGTGATATATTTTAATTAACTTTCTCATAAGTTTTCATTAAGATTTCAAAAGGTGATTTTCTCAGGTTAAGTACCAATTGATTTTCAAAAGCACATTAGCTCAGGAATAACAACCAGGTAATATATTTAGATCTGTTGTATGATGCTTAATATACAGTATTTTTCAGCCATCAATTATGTTTGGAAATAACTAAGTGAAACAAAAAGTTCAGGAGAATTAGAAAATGATGCAAATTTTAGATATGGGACAGAGGAGAGCCTTGGGACTTGCTGGGAGAATATTTGCAAAGTTTATATCAGTACCTAAGCTTTTACTCAGATGAAGTCTTTGCTTCAGCCAAAGCCTTTAAAAAAAAAAAATGTGCGGGCTTCCCCTGGTGGTCCAGTGGATAAGGACACCGCCTTGCAGTGCAAGGGGCGCCGGTTCGATTCCTGGCCTGGGAAGATCCCACGTGCTGCGGAGCGGCTGGACTAATGTATCCAATCACCGAGCCGGAGCTCTGGAGTGCGTGTGCCCAGAGCCGGTGCTCTGCGACAACAGACGCCACCATGATGGGAGGCCCGCAGGAGCCAAAGAGCGAAGACGGATAAAAGTGGAGGAATGGAGGACCAATGGAAGTGGCCCTCCCCAACTTGACCCCCGCCCAAAATAAATAAATAAATAAATCTTTAAAAAAGAAAATTTGGGGCTGCTATTTTGTTATTTTTTTCTTTTGGTGTGTATGCATGTGTGAGAGAGGGAGGGAGAAAGAAAGAAAGGAGGAGAAAGAGACGGTGAGAGAAGGGAACAGAGAGAGATATCTTGAAGAGGATAAAGGAAGAACAATAACTAAACATTACGATGACATGAGTATACTTCACTTATACAGGGTGTCTGTGCATACATGCTCAGTCCTGTCTGACTCTTTGTGATCTTATGGACTGTAGTCCACCAGGCTCTTCTGTCCATGGGATTTCCTAGGCAGAAATACTGGAGTGGGTTGTCATTTCCTGCTCCAAGGGACCTTCCTTCCTGACCCAGGGATCGAACCTCTGTCTCTTGCATTGGCAGGCAGACTCTTTACCACTGAGTCACCAAGGCACTTAACACCAAATATGGAGAGAAACACATTGATGCTTAGATCCATATTCTGTTGGCCAGACTTGACCATCACTCAGTAGAAAAATGATTTTATACATCCAAGCACTACAAAGAAGAACAGGGCAGTGCATGAAAGGTAGATTGGGTTCAACAGGAAATGGAGGGTTACAGACCAGTTAGGAAGCTGTAACAGGAGTCCCCATGATGGGACTAACAGCACATAGAGAGGGAATGGCAATGAGTTTTGGCACAAGACTGCTGAGGGGAAAAAGAAAAGCCTGCTGAGACAAGGGGCATTCTCTCCAGAGGCAGGAGTTCCCAAACCTATCTAAAACAAGGTGTTTCTTGTATTGCCAAAAATTGTTATCATCTCATATCGAATGAAGTAAAATGTCATCAGAGGGAGCTTCCTAGATGAATTTTTTGCCGGTTTGTGCGGCTTCCCTGGTGGTCCAGTGGATAAGGACACCGCCTTGCAGTGCAAGGCGCGGTTCGATTCCTGGCCTGGGAAGATCCCACGTGCTGGAGCGGCTGGACTAATGTATCCAATCACCGAGCCGGAGCTCTGGAGCGCATGCGCCCAGAGCCGGTGCTCTGCGACAACAGACGCCACCGCGATGGGAGGCCCGCAGGAGCCAAAGAGCGAAGACGGATAAAAGTGGAGGAATGGAGGACCAATGGAAGTGGCCCTCCCCAACTTGACCCCCGCCCAAAATAAATAAATAAATAAATCTTTAAAAAAGAAAATTTGGGGCTGCTATTTTGTTATTTTTTTCTTTTGGTGTGTATGCATGTGTGAGAGAGGGAGGGAGAAAGAAAGAAAGGAGGAGAAAGAGACGGTGAGAGAAGGGAACAGAGAGAGATATCTTGAAGAGGATAAAGGAAGAACAATAACTAAACATTACGATGACATGAGTATACTTCACTTATACAGGGTGTCTGTGCATACATGCTCAGTCCTGTCTGACTCTTTGTGATCTTATGGACTGTAGTCCACCAGGCTCTTCTGTCCATGGGATTTCCTAGGCAGAAATACTGGAGTGGGTTGTCATTTCCTGCTCCAAGGGACCTTCCTTCCTGACCCAGGGATCGAACCTCTGTCTCTTGCATTGGCAGGCAGACTCTTTACCACTGAGTCACCAAGGCACTTAACACCAAATATGGAGAGAAACACATTGATGCTTAGATCCATATTCTGTTGGCCAGACTTGACCATCACTCAGTAGAAAAATGATTTTATACATCCAAGCACTACAAAGAAGAACAGGGCAGTGCATGAAAGGTAGATTGGGTTCAACAGGAAATGGAGGGTTACAGACCAGTTAGGAAGCTGTAACAGGAGTCCCCATGATGGGACTAACAGCACATAGAGAGGGAATGGCAATGAGTTTTGGCACAAGACTGCTGAGGGGAAAAAGAAAAGCCTGCTGAGACAAGGGGCATTCTCTCCAGAGGCAGGAGTTCCCAAACCTATCTAAAACAAGGTGTTTCTTGTATTGCCAAAAATTTTTATCATCTCATATCATGTGAATAGAAAGTAAAAGTGTTAGTCTGTGAGTCAGGTCCAACTTTCTGTGACCCCATGGACTCCACTAGGCTCCTCTGTCTATGGAGTTTTTCCAGGCAAGAATACTGGAGTGGGTTTCCATTCTCTTCTATAGGGAATCTTCCCAACTCAGGGATCAAACCCAGGTCTCTTACATTGCAGGCAGATTTTTTACCATCTGAGCCACTAGAAAAGCCCTTACATCATAGTATGTAGTATTTATTTCTTAAGAAACTAAATTAGGCCATGGACCATACTTATCTATTTTGTTGTTGCATGCCCAGGACATGGTGAAATGAGTAGAACATAGAAGACATGTAATGAATACTAATATAAATTCAAAAAGTAAATAGGCATTCATCTCAACAATATTCACATAAATTTTAATTCAGTAGTATAAACACACGTGAGATAATTATTCTTGATCCATACACAATGATTCCTGTGCATTTAGATTCAATTATCCCTTCAACTCTTCAACAGCTCATTGTACTCCTCCCTTTCCTGGGGATCCACAGTCTGTAAGCTGGAAACCACTGTATTAAGAGGAGCCTACAGAAAAGAGCCAAGCTTAGAAGTTCAGCTCTAAAATCTGAGAGACCTTCGCCATTGCCTCTTATAAAGTCCTTCTTTCTCAAGCAAATTATTAGTATGTTATACGCCTTGGATTTCTTATCTATAAAATGTTGGTAACTATATCAACTCAACTGTTGCTTTGAGAACTAAATGACAAATTAGCAAAGTAGCTGACACATGGGAAGGGCTTTTCAGTAAAAAAGTGAAAAAACAATTCCCACTTTGCAGAGTTTGGCAATTTCTGATATGCAAGGACTCTTGCCATGACCAAAATTGAGTTAATGGTTTGAAGTCACAACTGGGAAAAGGTGAGCACATGCAGCTTTATGATGCAGTGGAATCCTGCCCTAGTATACTACTGAAATAGTCCCAGGATGTTCCTTGTCCTTCTGACCCTAAAAGCATTTAAAGCTAGGCCAGGGGCCTCTCTTCCAGAAGACTGGTCACAATGCCTGTAGAGCAGTTAAGCCTGGCCTATGCACTCTTCCACTTCTGCAAGTTTTTTCTTGACAAACCCCATATTATATCTGCCCTGCTGGGTGCCAGTGACTTATGACCATGATACCACTCATGTGACAAAGTGAGGTCTGACAACAAGAGCACTGGATTTTCAAGCATCGAAGCCGTAGAGGGGTGGTAGAGATGAAGCACCTCAGTCAGAACAAGTAGATGAGCACCTCCTTTGCTTTCCCCAAGCACAAGACTTTAGAACCTGGTCACTTACAAAGCATGGCTATAGAAGAACCTGTTTTCTGCTGTTAAGCACGTTGGTGTCTCAGTTTCCCATATTGAAAATGACCTCTACTATGACCCCTAAGGACACTTCAAGCTCTGACATTCCTGAATGCTCACCCACATTTTGAATGCCCTGAAGGTCAATCTTTTTCTCCTAAGAGCAATCTTAGTATAAACACACGTGAGATAATTATTCTTGATCCATACACAATGCCTCCTGTGCATCTAGATTCAATTATCCCTGCAACTCTTCAACAGCTCATTGTACTTCTCCCTTTCCTGGGGATACACAGGCTGTAAGCTGGAAACCACTGTATTAAGAGGAGCCTACAGAAAGAGCCAAGCTTAGAAGTTCAGCTCTAAAATCTGAGAGACCTTCGCCATTGCCTCTTATAAAGTCCTTCTTTCTCAAGCAAATTATTAGTATGTTATACGCCTTGGATTTCTTATCTATAAAATGTTGGTAACTATATCAACTCAACTGTTGCTTTGAGAACTAAATGACAAATTAGCAAAGTAGCTGACACATGGGAAGGGCTTTTCAGTAAAAAAGTGAAAAAACAATTCCCACTTTGCAGAGTTTGGCAATTTCTGATATGCAAGGACTCTTGCCATGACCAAAATTGAGTTAATGGTTTGAAGTCACAACTGGGAAAAGGTGAGCACATGCAGCTTTATGATGCAGTGGAATCCTGCCCTAGTATACTACTGAAATAGTCCCAGGATGTTCCTTGTCCTTCTGACCCTAAAAGCATTTAAAGCTAGGCCAGGGGCCCTCTCTTCCAGAAGACTGGTCACAATGCCTGTAGAGCAGTTAAGCCTGGCCTATGCACTCTTCCACTTCTGCAAGTTTTTTCTTGACAAACCCCATATTATATCTGCCCTGCTGGGTGCCAGTGACTTATGACCATGATACCACTCATGTGACAAAGTGAGGTCTGACAACAAGAGCACTGGATTTTCAAGCATCGAAGCCGTAGAGGGGTGGTAGAGATGAAGCACCTCAGTCAGAACAAGTAGATGAGCACCTCCTTTGCTTTCCCCAAGCACAAGACTTTAGAACCTGGTCACTTACAAAGCATGGCTATAGAAGAACCTGTTTTCTGCTGTTAAGCACGTTGGTGTCTCAGTTTCCCATATTGAAAATGACCTCTACTATGACCCCTAAGGACACTTCAAGCTCTGACATTCCTGAATGCTCACCCACATTTTGAATGCCCTGAGCATTGGCCTAGGCCTGTCAATCTTTTTTCTCCTAAGAGCAATCTTATTTTAAACACAGAAAAAGCATACAGAGAACTATAAAGGCTGAGGCACAGAATGAGGCCTTTTGTTTCTCTTATCACTGATTGAACACATTTGGGAAGAATGACCTATCAAGAAAAATGATTAGCTCTTTGTATAAATTTGAAATGCAGAATAGTAAAAATCTGTCAAATGCAGAATTTTATTGTGTATAAATCTTTACCCTGGCTGATATTCGTTAAATGAGCCTCTCATTGTTAGCAAGTCTGTCCCGCCTTGGCACACACAACTTTTAATTCATTTCACTTAACTTTTTCTTTGACTCCAAGTGGATGCCTTTGGCTATTGGCTTTTGTGAAGAGGGCTTAGGGGCATATTTCTCCTCTAATTTAAGTCTAAGCTTATTCTCAGTTTCTGTTCTACTGGTTAAATTTCCTATCATTTACTTTTAAGCTCTTCATATCTCCAGGTCCCTTCTTTGCTCCCACCCCAAGTGACTGTGCTCTCCCTTTGGTCTGAAGAAGATGAGCTGTGGGGAAGAAGGTAGAGTGATCTGGGTTCTAATCAGCACATAGAGCATCAGAAGCCTTTTGGGAAAAGATGGTTTGAAACCAGATGATCTCTAATGACCTGACTAGCTCATACATTCTGTATATTTCTATAGTTCAGGAAGGCTGTAATGGATATAGAAAGGATTCTGTACAATACACCTCCCAGAATGGTACAACAGTGGCCTAACAGTAAGAAAAAAGAATAACTAAAGCATATGAGATAGTTAATAAGACCTGGGGAGTATCTATAGATGTGTTAGCTCATTTAGTTGTCTTTACAATCCACATGAACCAATATTTCAATTTCTCTAACAAGGACATTAAGGCTGAGTCACATAATTTTGTCCAAATGTTTGCAACTTGCAAACAGGCCTGCAAACTGTATCCTGGTCTGAAACCAAACTCTGTGTTCTTAACCACTCTACACTTCACCAGTCTACACACAGCCTTCACTCAGTACTCTCAATGTTAAGGAAATGAAATTAATGTTGGCAAATCAAATGCTATTTTTCCCAGGTTGAATAGGCTATATTGTATTTTTTTTTAAGATGTATTTATTTCTTTCTTTATTTTTGGGCGGGGGTCAGGTTGGGGAGGGAGGGGAGCAGGTGGGCCACTTCTATTGGTCTTTCATTTCTCTATTTTCATCCGTCTTTGTTCTTTGGCTCCTGTGGGCCTCCCATCGCGGTGGTGTCTGTCATCGCAAAGCACCGGCTCTGGGCATATGCGCTCCAGAGCTCCGGCTCGGTAATTGGACACATCGGTTCAGCCGCTCCACGGCACATGGGATCTTCCCAGGCCAGGGATCGAACCGGCACCCCCTGCACTGCAAGGTGGTGTCCTTACCCACTGGACCACCAGGGGAAGTCCTATACTGTATTTTAAACATTGTTTATGAATGACCCTCAATTATCAACAATGAAGTTTAAAGTTTCCTCAATGCCCTTCTCTTATATATACTTTTTAAAAGTGTATACTAAGGAAGGTTTAGTTATCTTCAAGGCAAACAACAGAAAAGTTCAAATATAGACTTGGAAGCATACACTCATAAAATTATTGGCCCTAATTTTTTCTGTCCTTAGGTTATGTCTTTTTTGCAGATGAAGCATATTGCTTTATGTTCCATCTAAACAACAGGCTAGAAAATGCTGAGTGTGTCACATTTTTTGAATGGTTGAATGATGATAACATTGGTCCTTCATTTCTAATGACATCAGTGAATGTTTACTGAATGCATTCCCATACATTATTTCATTTTACCCTCACCACATTTCTGTGGGGGTAGTTGCAATTGCTGATGAAAAAACAAATTTTCAGAAGAGAAAACAAATCCATATGGTTATCATGAACAAACAATCTAGCCAGGACTGGAATCTTGGTTTCTGGATTCCAGATTTTAGTTTATTCCATGTCACCACTCGTAACCCCAAATTCAAAATATTCAAACAGTTGCAACCTTGTCATGAGTTTCATGTTCGTTTGATGCTATTTTCCCCATTCCCTTCTTTCTTTCATTTGACGTTTCCTGGTCTATAAAAACTGGAAAGCTAAGATATGCTAAAACTGATCAGGTTCTTCCAATCTAAATGCCCAGAACTAAAGTAGAGTATTTTCTTTCTGGAAGAAGGGAATAAAAAGCAGGAACAGAGTTTTCCAGATTAGAACACGGCGAGCCTGGGGTTGAATCTTATTATAGTCCAACACCTTGGAATAGAATGTCTTCCACAGTTAAGCTGTTCTGTCTTTCAGTGACTGGCTGAACTCTTTGGAAGTTACCAAGAGAAAAAGTTAATTCTATCTCAGATAAACAAGCGGCAAAAGGACAGTTGCTCAACTGCAGATAATCTGACTGAAGACTTAATTAGCAAATAGTTATTTGCTGGGTGATCACAATATATTCTATTTTCTTTCATGCTTTAATCTGAATAAAATAATACACATAATCTTGAGTAGTTACCCTATACTAACCATTGTATCAAAGAATTTCCATAAATTGACTCAATCAATCCTTGTTTTACAAAAGCCAAGAAGTAATAGCTGACAAGAACCTACAATATAGCACAGGGAGATATATTCAATATTTTATAATAATCTATAAAAGAAAATAATCTGAAAAAAAATGTATGTATAACTGAATCACCTTGCTGTACAATAGAAACTAACACAACACTGTAAATCAGCTATACTGCAATTTTAAAAAATGAGATACATTCTAGTAACATTCCCTTTTTACAGATAAGAAAACTGAGACAAAGCAGTACAACCTGAGAAGTCTTGGGCCAAGATTAGAAACTATAAGAAACTCACTTTATTTTCTTAATCTCAATTTCCACATCTGAAACATGAAATTAAGCCTCAGTACTACACTGACTATCCTGGGATCTAGAATATAAACCTATTATTATCATAAGTATCAAGAAGCTTACAGTCTAGTTTTATAGAAAAGTTTTTTACTCGCTAAAAAAAATGGAGATAAAAATTTCACTGTAATATGAAAAGTGATAAAATGCGATCTGAAGTTAAGATGCATAGAAAAGATGAAGTACGGAACACTGTTTTACTTTCTTGGAGATATAAAGGCTCTGAGTCCTGCGAGGAAGAAAACTGTTGACCTTTGCTCAATTTACAATTGCCCCAAGCATTTGATGGATGAGGTCAAGGTGAGAAGTACAGAACATATCTTCTCAACTCCAACTCAGATACAAGCCCACTTACAAGACAGAGGAGAAAACCCATAATTAATTAAGCAGCTATTCTTTTCACAGATCACTTCTGAAGCTCATTGGATGAACTAAAGCAACTAAAAAGGGAGCTTTAACAAAAGAAAGGAAAATGTGCTTAGAGATAAAGTTTATGTCTATTAATTAGAAACTGAATTCACACTAGAATACAGAGCTAGAGGGCGAAACCTACTAAGAACAATCAGCCCCTGCTCCTCCCAGCTCTGAAAGAAGCATTCAATGCCAGGATTTCAACTTTGATGCTGACATTCACTTTGCTTGATAATTTTAAGATATTACAAAGCATTTGTTTGCTTCTGTGTGAAGTGGGTTCTGTAACTTTAGTTCCTCACCTCTTGGATTGTTCTGAGGATGAAATCATGAGTGTGGATTTTGAAAGCTCTTAAGGGTCTTACTAATAATGCAAGGGATAAAAGATCACTCTGAGAATTTCAGAATGTAGACTAGAAATATGCTTTTTAACTAACAATTACTCTCTCAATTATTTAATAAGTGGACATCTAGCTTCTCCCTTACTTTGGCTATGTCACCACATGCAAAGTTAAATGGAGTAACATTCCCTTTTTACAGATAAGAAAACTGAGACAAAGCAGTACAACCTGAGAAGTCTTGGGCCAAGATTAGAAACTATAAGAAACTCACTTTATTTTCTTAATCTCAATTTCCACATCTGAAACATGAAATTAAGCCTCAGTACTACACTGACTATCCTGGGATCTAGAATATAAACCTATTATTATCATAAGTATCAAGAAGCTTACAGTCTAGTTTTATAGAAAAGTTTTTTACTCGCTAAAAAAAATGGAGATAAAAATTTCACTGTAATATGAAAAGTGATAAAATGCGATCTGAAGTTAAGATGCATAGAAAAGATGAAGTACGGAACACTGTTTTACTTTCTTGGAGATATAAAGGCTCTGAGTCCTGCGAGGAAGAAAACTGTTGACCTTTGCTCAATTTACAATTGCCCCAAGCATTTGATGGATGAGGTCAAGGTGAGAAGTACAGAACATATCTTCTCAACTCCAACTCAGATACAAGCCCACTTACAAGACAGAGGAGAAAACCCATAATTAATTAAGCAGCTATTCTTTTCACAGATCACTTCTGAAGCTCATTGGATGAACTAAAGCAACTAAAAAGGGAGCTTTAACAAAAGAAAGGAAAATGTGCTTAGAGATAAAGTTTATGTCTATTAATTAGAAACTGAATTCACACTAGAATACAGAGCTAGAGGGCGAAACCTACTAAGAACAATCAGCCCCTGCTCCTCCCAGCTCTGAAAGAAGCATTCAATGCCAGGATTTCAACTTTGATGCTGACATTCACTTTGCTTGATAATTTTAAGATATTACAAAGCATTTGTTTGCTTCTGTGTGAAGTGGGTTCTGTAACTTTAGTTCCTCACCTCTTGGATTGTTCTGAGGATGAAATCATGAGTGTGGATTTTGAAAGCTCTTAAGGGTCTTACTAATAATGCAAGGGATAAAAGATCACTCTGAGAATTTCAGAATGTAGACTAGAAATATGCTTTTTAACTAACAATTACTCTCTCAATTATTTAATAAGTGGACATCTAGCTTCTCCCCTTACTTTGGCTATGTCACCACATGCAAAGTTAAATGGAGCCACAGAGACACTGGCTCCTCAGGGATGGTAAGTTCCTGATTATTGGCAATGCCTGCCTGGACGAATCTTTTGAGGACCTGGAAGCTGTATCTGCATGTGGCATCAGTTAGTGCTGTCTGACACAGTCAAAGAACTGAGGAAATACAGGCTCACCTGCCAGCTATAGACCCCCTCATCCTTTTCCCATTATTCAAGTCCTATTATTTAGTCTATTATATTTCACAGTTAAGACCACTTAGGAGGATATTCACTCTCTTCTGTTGAATGAATTCTCACTTCACTGTCTAACCTAAGTTGATAATATTCTCCTCCGTGTCTTATTTTATAAAGCACAAAGATTTCTTATCCTCCATCTGTGTTCTGCACTCTCCCAACTGTCAGCGCTTTAGTTCTTTTATTAGTATGAACAATCAACATTTCCTGAGTGGTTATTGTGTGCCAGACATTTTTCTTAGTGAAT